>CANHQG010000178.1:0-77398 GCA_947462335.1 Harmothoe impar
TATGCCTCAGCTATATATTGTTACAGCAGCTCTGCGGTCGTGCATTTATTCCTGTCATACAGTGCTACTCTGCGTTTAGGTGTATATTGTTCAACTGTATATTAGTAAATAAAGGATCTACCCTAGGCAAAGTGGCAGCACTTCTTTTGGATGAGCTTACATTGTAATAC
The DNA here is from genome assembly GCA_947462335.1 of Harmothoe impar. NCBI lineage: Eukaryota > Metazoa > Annelida > Polychaeta > Phyllodocida > Polynoidae > Harmothoe > Harmothoe impar. Next base: position 171 of record CANHQG010000178.1, read on the forward strand.
TCTTCTCTGTATGACTTGGTCTACCTTAGGGTAGTTGTACCCTCTGGTGTCTAAGCTCATAGCTTGATGCTTCCCTCTACTGGCCATATTGAATGTTAGACAAGTGGTGTACATATCCGTATGTCTGCATGGTGGGGAAAGAAAAAGAGATTATCACATGTGATAAATGCAAAGGTCCACTCAGAAGAGTCTGTATACAGTGTGGTGGTCACTTGTTGGATCCTGGGTCATATCACTCGAAGCAGTAGGCCCCCTGTGATCCGACCCAGGTTCTATTCGTGGAGACCGATGTAGCCAGACCCCACTGTCATGAGCCTTTGTCCATGTTTTCTGGTAATTCGATGCCATATTTCTATTTTCTGGGCCACTCGATGGACCATGTGTGTGGGGCGACATTGTCTTTTGAAATAGTCATAAAAAAATATTTTTTATGAAATCTTTCTTTGAAAAATGGAAAAAAGTCGTATCCTTTTTGGCACTGTATATAACCGCTTATCCCAGCGGAATTAAAGTTGGTATCCCAATTGGGGTGACTAGAATTGATCCCTCTCAATAATTACCTGAAAGTCTTTAATGTACACTTTTCTCCTGAAATGGGTGCTTAATTCTGGTTACCAAGAGTCGTATAGGCTTTAATGTGAAGTATGTAATAACATCTAGATCTACAGCTTTCATGGAGAAAACTCAAGCATTGGCAAACCATCTGAGATATGCTGCCACCTGTACAGATGGCAATGTACTAATATGTTCATGAATGGAGTTGAGCTACTGGGTCTGCAATGGGAATATTTTGTAAACACTATGTACACAGCTGCCACCTTGTGGTTTAGAATAGAGGCATGCTAATTGCTTTATTTTTGACTGCTCAGTGAAAATTCATATTTGCTACTGTGTGGGGATTTTTGTATGGAAATAGTTCTCATAGAGCTTTAATACTTTCACATATGTCTTACAACATCATCGTGCTTATCCCCATGCTGGAAGTGGAAATTCGTCACCGCAACAGTTGGGATACCAACTTTAAATGGCCGCGCACACTGGAGACAGTGTGCACAGTCAGTATACACATCTAATACTATTATGTATGACAGTGAGGTGTGCAGAGACTGTTGTCAGTGATACCAGTCCGCCCGCTGCCTGTCATTATAGTGCCCCACACTTCACACATAGGGGTCAATTATAGTCAGGGTGTGTAATAAATGGTGTTATCGATTATAGCATTTATGGGCTATAATGATTATACGGTCAGGGTGCATACAGTAAAAGGCTGGTCATGAATAATAGAGAAATGTATATGATATCTATCAAGTCACACATACTGTTTGATATAAAATCTTCTTTTTTTATAATATCTGTATTCTTATTTTATGCAAGAGAGCACATCGTGATAGACTGCTGAATTTCTCTATATTCTATTTCAGTGATGTAGATAATTGATTACACCAGGAGCTATTCAATATGATAAATTAACTGACCTCATCCTCTAACACAGGCCCAGTAAGATGGTGTTCGGGATGTTCGACTCGCCGACCCCGTACCGGGGGCAGGAGTTTAGCAAGCTACACAAAGCAGCCCAGGACAGCGGACACCTTTTTGTCGACTCAGAGTTTCCCGCAGAAAACAAAGCAATTTTCTCGCCTAATGGCAAGAACGCCAACAAACTCTCCGGGATACAGTGGAAGAGACCCAAGGTAAAACATTCTTGGTTAACTAAAGCAGCTGCAAATATATTCAAGTAATCTTTCTCAATAATGAATTCTCCGAAATATCTAAATAGATACAAAAAATAAGTATGAAGAAATGCTGTTGAAAAAGAGGTCTCAATTCCACCGATTATATTCAATATCTACCAATATAAATTGTACTCCACCTGATTATTGAAAATAGACACTCTATGGTTTCGCCCCTGATTCGATCGGAGTGCGCAAAATATTGTGGCCTTACTTAAAGTGACACTATCATCACTAACAACTTATCAAGTGTAGACCTTTTATGCGAGTCCCGCTTTAACTGCATCGACATTGTGTGTTTGCAGGACTTGTGTGATGACCCCAAGCTGTTTGTGGAGGGTGCGAGTTCTAACGACGTGTCGCAGGGTCAGCTCGGTAACTGCTGGTTTGTGGCCGCCTGCTCCTGCCTCACCCAGCACAAGGAGATCTGGCAGAAGGTAAGAGCCACTGACTACACTCTACCTGTATTACAGCAAAGACATTACAGATAGTTTTAAAACATCCTTCACTGAACTCCCTTGTCTATTAAAGGGCCACTGCAACGTCCCATACTACTTTGTACCGTCGTATTTACTGTCCAATTCTATACATCGTAGTACACCTCTAACTGTAGCAGCTTACATGGTAAGTGAGTAGTGACCGCCGACATAGCTTCCACACCATAACAAAGCCTCCACCGCCGCACAGAGGCCAGCAGCAGGTCACGTGGTATATGACGTAGTGAGAGTCCACTACTGAGGTGTGAGAGGCTGGCTACAAGCTGTAGGCTATGGGGTATGGCATTGACAGCATCCACTCAACAGTCCTAAGTGTGTGTTTCGGTAAGGGGGAGGGGGGGGGGGGGCTCCTGATTCTCCACATTAAAAAAATCGAATTGTTGCTACAATTGATTGGACAGCAATTACCTAACAGTTTAGCACATTAGTGGTATTTCTGTCCAATTCATTGTAATGATACTGACTGAAAGTGATACTGCCAAAGTTGTAATGAATACACATCACAGTTAAATTAGGCCCTAGGGCTGGACAACTGTCACAATGCCACGCTAAATATGCGACAGGGGTCTTGGGAAATGCGACAGTCATATGAGGAGTAGTCTGGGTGTTCTGAATTTGAAAGAATTTAATAAATACACCAATTAGAACCAGAGTTACGACTGTCCTGAATACTGCTAGCTCTATTTTCGAGGTTGGCCTACAATCTAAGCATTTTATAAGCGTGAGCCCTATTATTTTTCAACAATCTAAAGATATTATTCATATTTTCTATATTGGAGATATGCCCCCAAACTCCTCATAGTAGGCCCTACAAAGTAAATCATTCTCTTCAGTGTACTTGCTTAAAAATATAGGGTAGGTCAGGAGGGGGGTAACGTAATGAAGAACAAGCCCTCGGGGGGGAGGGGGGGCAAAACTTGACGGGTTTCCATGCTAGGAGGGAGGGGGCCAAATATATACATTGATCAAAACCATCAATTATTGAAATTAATTTAGTTTGAAGCTGTATGTAAGGCCGTTCTATTCTGATAACTTGGATTACGTTATTTTTTACCCCAGTCCGCTGGGATCTTTAAAGAATATACCCCCCCCCTCCCCCAAAAAAAAGGACTTTAAAAAAAGTACATGCTGACTAGCAAACACCCAGAATTAGACCTTCAAAATTGGGAATATTTCTCGATATACCTTCATTTGATAGCCAAAATAAGACTTTTGTATGCTTTTTTTCACTCTGATTCCCTCGGAAATTTTAATACCCAGCCCCCCCCCCCCCCCTGAAGGGCAGCTTTTTTTTTCTTTTTTCCTCCCGTACCCCAAGATATTTGTCTGACGGCCCGTAATCCAAGTTATCAAATAAATATGTCCTAAAGCTGTATGTAAAGTCGACAGACCATACAACTAAACTTATGTCTATATAAAGTATACCCCTCTATGGAAGGCACCCTAATCTGCCTGCCCTCCGTGACGTCACAACATGGCCAGAACTGATAAGGCCAGGTGTGCATGGTGTGGGTGGAGGTGCACGGTGCGGCGGTCAACTGTGTAGCTGCAGTAGGAGAGTCAGAACCCTTATATATTTGAAGGGTACGGACTGGTTATGGTCTAAATGGTGTTAGGGAAATTGAAATAGGTAAAAATCGTGTCACCAGTTCTTTAAAGCTATAATCTAGTATTTGCTATCTCAGCGAGAGATTTTGCAAGAGACTTGCTAAGGGCTTTACTCAAAGTTGCATATTTATCATTAAAAAGAGACACATATGATACGAAAATAGTGCTGATAATGTTATCTCAATATGAAAAATATATACAGTGCATATCAAATAAGAAGTTCCTCCCTTTCCCACTAGGTGATCCCGGAGCACGTAGAGCAGGATTGGGACGCAGAACACCCGGAGAAGTACGCGGGTATCTTCCACTTCCAGTTCTGGCGGTACGGTGAGTGGATCGATGTGGTCATTGACGATCAGCTACCCACCCGTAACAACAAACTCATCTTTGTCCACTCTAAGTCCCGCAATGAGTTCTGGTCTGCGCTGCTGGAGAAGGCCTATGCAAAGTAAGTGTTGGACTTGGATGTCTTTATATTATATAAACAGCATCTGTAGAAATTGTAGGAAGACTTTGTCCTACCTGGAATTCATTTTCAGGGATGAAATTCTTCCAAGTTTTTCCTTGATTTCAAGCTTTTTGAAATTATGAAGATCTGTATTTAACCGAACAGGACCTTTATTCAGGGGCCCTTAATTTGAACATTATAAGTTTTTTTGTGATTAGTCACCTTCATCCCTGACTTCACTGTTAACTTGCATTGATTGATAAGTGAAAATTAATAATTGTAATATTTAGTTTGAAGTTTTTAGAAAATTTGTGGCGAGGATTTCTATCACTCATGCACCTAAGGTATATATGGCCTATGATAACAGACTTAATGTTTTAGGCTGTTTGGGTCTTATGAGGCTCTGGATGGAGGAGAGCTGGCCGAGGCCCTGGAGGACTTCACAGGAGGTATCGCCGAGCCTGTCGACCTGGTCGAGGGTGGGTACGCCACTGATGAAACCAAACGCGACGAGCTGTTCAAGGTCATGAAGGCCGTGCACAAGAACAATGCTCTGCAAGCCGCTGCCATCCCTGTAAGTGGAGACCACGTCATGTGTGTCTGACAATATAAGGGGGGTGGGAACCAAAAAATTTCACCAATTTTTAGCGAAAAGGCATGTACTATAGCTAAAAGGTGCTAACTGTGGTAGATTTTAACCTTAGGGGGGGTGCCAAAAAATTTGACTCTTCGTGGGGGAAGATTGGAAAAATTCTAGTGCAAAATTCCACATACCCTGTTGTTACTGGACATCGATTCTCTCTCTTTGTAGCTCTATAGTGATCGATGCCCAGTTTTATACTTCAGACCAGTGGCTCATTTTGGCTGTTTTTCGCCTCACAGATTGCTTCTAGGGCAAAATCCTGACTAGGTGCAAATATATTCTCTATGCCAATGTGTAATATGAGGGTAGAAAACACTGGAACCTCAGTTAGAAAAAATCCTACTGAACAGTTTTTGAGAAAATTAGGGTTTTGTTGCATATTTTTGGTGTTTTTAGTACATTTCCTACATAAACCGTGAACGCCAGCATTTCTCACTTTTCAGGTGTTAAGAATAAGAATTTGACTTTTTTTTATCCGCAGTAGGATTTCTGAGTATCGAGCCATTCTAGAAAAGCTATTCTTTGGAAAAAATACTTAGTATTTCTTGATGATTTTCGTTGCAGAAATTTAGGGTTGTAATATAAAAACTGCATTGTCATCCAATCAAAGTGTTTATGCACTGTTGATGGTCACCCCCTCCCACCCTCTTCACTCTGCATTGAAGGAGAACAGGCAGGGGAGGTACACTTGTCCGTATATAGCTGTTGACCTGCTTGCTGGGTGCATTTTCAATTTATGGGGTGCCAACTGTTCATGAAAGAAAAATCAAATAGAATTTTTTTTTTTTTTTTAGTAACAGATTAATGTAACTACAATTCGTGATAGCACTTAAAGCATTATATTTGCATTAATATGAATGGTAGCCACCTTATGGGATGCCAACTATTCATGAAAGAAAAATCAATAAGAATTTGTTTTTTATTAGCATTAAATTGATGCAACTACAAGTCGAGATTGCATTTCAAGCATCGGGGCATTCAATGAATGGTAGTCATCTTAAATATATGGGGTGCCAACTGTTCATGAATTTAAAAAAAAGAATAGAATTAGTTTTTTTATTAGTATCAGATTAATGCAACTACAATTTGTGATTGCACTTAAAGCATTGTGGCATGCAGTGACTGGTAACCACCTTGAATGTATGGGGTGCCAACTGTTCATGAAAGAAAAAAAAGAAAGTTTTTTTTTTAGAATCAAATTAATTCAACTGCAATTCAAGATTGCATTTAAGCATTGTGGCATTCAATGACTGGTGGCCATCTTGAACCTATGGGGTGCCAACTCTTCATGAAAAAAACAACTAAATTGGATTGTTTTAACAGTGTAAAATTAGTGCAACTACATTTCAAGATTGCATTTAAAGCATTGTGGCATTCAATGAATGGTGGCCATCCTAAACCTATGGAGTGCCAACTGTGTTTGAAAAAGGTATCAAATAGACATTTTCTTATAATAGATATCAAATTAATGCAACTACAATTCTTCATTGCACTGAAAGCATTGTGGCATTTAGTAAATGGTAGCCATCTTGAATGGGTTGAATGAAGGAAAAATCAAATAGGATTTGTTTTTTTGATCAAATTAATGCAACTACAAGTCAAGATTGCATTTCAAGCATCGGGACATTCAATGAGTGATAGCCATCTTAAATCTATGGGATGCCAACTGTTCATGTAAAAAAATAGAATAGATTTTTTTTTTATCAGTATCAAATTACTGCAACTGCAATTCGAGATTACATTAAAAGCATGGTGGCATTCAATGAATGGTTGCAATCTTGAATTTTGAAATGAACATACACACAGACATATTCATAGGCATGAACATGGTGTTCTCCTTCATTATAGATATTCATGGATTTCTACTTCTACTAAATATAGCTTTCTGTTAGAAGGATTCTGTTACATGGATGTCGATGTCCAGTTTTAGATATATATCCATATAGTGCATTGGAGTGCTAAAATGTTGGACTGCTGTATATTAAATGAAAGACTCCCTATTAAAGGGTTGAGGATGATCTATGCAATAACACAAATAACTTAGGGAAAGCAAGATGCTATGGAGTAGTGGTATCGTAAATGAAAGTTGAAAAGAAGAAGTAAAGCCTTGTTTGTCTGAGAATGAAGCTGAATGAATGCTGAAACGAATTCAAAGAAAATGAAAAATTTTCAAATATCTAGAATCATTGAGGCCATTCCTGAAATATATAACCATTTTATAATATTTCGTGATTTATTTCCCTGCCAGGCTAAATCCTCAGAGGAGATGGAACAGTCTATCGACATTGGACTGGTAAAGGGCCATGCGTATGGTATCACCGCCGTTAAGCGTATCGCCATCGCTGGCTCTGGCCTCTTCAACATGTTTAACCGAGAAAAGCTGTCCATGGTACGCCTGAGGAACCCGTGGGGCGGCACTGAGTGGAAGGGAGCCTTCTCTGATGGGTGAGTGGCTGTTATAGCTAACATTCAAAAATGAAATTTATGCCCCTTTCTCTTGTTCTCGGTACTCAATTTCTCCCAATAATGACTCTTTCAGAATTGCAGCGATTAATTATGTCTTTTATCCAGGTCACCTGAGTGGGATAAAATAGACAAAAACGACCGAGAAAAAGTTGGACTCACTTTCGAAGAGGACGGAGAATTCTGGTATGTACTAGTAACCGTTTAGGCATGTTATAAGGAGGTGGTAATAAGTGCAAGTAATGGGCTATTAATAGCTGCCTTTGATTGCCAAATTAATTGGACTTGATACTTTGATGTTAGTATCGTAGTATAGTAGGTTCTGATTTGTGTCGAAGCTGCTGCATATATACGAGACTTGACGATACCTTTGCGAACTAAAGTTTTCTGTTGTTGTTGCAGGATGACGATGGAGGACTACTGCAAGTACTTCACCAACATGTCCATCTGTCGCGTCATGAACACCTCCTTCTTCTCCATGGAGAAGACGTGGTGGGAGACGGCCATGCCCTCCGACTGGGCCAAACCCAACCGTGACGGCGGCTGTATCAACAACCGCGAAACCTTCCTCAACAACCCCATGGTATGTATTATTGAGGATAAATTCTTTAAGTTGTTCCTTGATTTCAAGGTTGTGAAGAAATTTAATTAACTATAGAAAACCTCCATTCAGGGGCTTCGATTGGAACTTTAAAAAAAAAAAATTATTACATTTTTTTTACACTTTCATCCTTGTACTATACACGCGTATCGTCATTATGATGATCAACATAAACAGTGTTTGCAAATGTAGGCAGTTAAAATCAGTAGGTGAATGGTGGTGTAGTTAAGTTTATGGGAATCAATTTCAGATCATTAATGCTATATATAACAGAATTAGAAGATGAGCCCCACAAAGATACGGTTGGAAAGCATTAATGAGATGATGCTAATATATTATAATGCTGGAAGGTTTTGTGTTTGTAGTTCCGGTTTGACGTGACAGCAGAAAACGAAGACGAGGTGTTGATTGGACTGACACAGAAGGCCGGCCGCGGGGAGGGTGAAGACCGCCTCACCATCGGGTTCTCCATACTCAAGGTACGCTACAGAGTACAGTGGTTTTAGCTACAGAAAGGGTTTACTGTATTCGACGTAATTAGCGCACATTCCCTTATATGCAAACACCCCTTTTTTTATCGATATTTAGACTTGTATAACCCAAAATATCTTATTTTAGATAAGCTCCGATGCAGGCCTGGCGAGTAACTCGCATCATACCAACCCTATGGGGATGAAACACTCCTGAAGGGTCCGGTATGGTGCACCAATGCAGCTTTAGAAAGTTTCTCGCCGGGGCTGCATTGCTGCATCACAAAGACAAATGTCATCTTTTAGAAAAATGCCATCCTTAAAGAATTGAACCTAGCGACTAGTCGCCTATGATTAGTATAAATAACATAATTGACTATTTCATTTTATAGGTTGAGGATAACCGTGAGTACCGGCTGCACAGACTAACAGAGGTTGTCAAGTCATCCTCGTTTAAGAACGCGCGTTCCATCATCCTCCGCCACACACTCAAAACAGGTCGCTACGTGCTGATAGCCACCACCTTCGAGCCGGGACAGACTGGCAGCTTCCTACTCCGTGTGTACTGCGGCAATAACACCTCCGCACAGTGAGTTCTTTTATCTTCTATTAATAGACTGATCTGCATCGAGAGAACGACATGTTGTAAAAATGTGATATTTGTTGTCATGATGCACAAATGCAGCCCTCGTGAATAATTCGCCAGTGATGCATTGGTGCATCATGCCAACCCTTTGAGAGTGTCTCAACTTTGTATGGTCGGTACGATGGTCTAATGTTTTCATGCATCATGATGACCAAGGGCATGATGCATTAAGGTGGGTCAATGCCTTGATGTAAAAGTAGCTAGATTTTCGTCAGGTTTTCACCATAATACCATAATAGCATACACTTTCCAAAGAAACTGAGAAAATAGGGGGATCCCGGGCTATTTTCTGAGATATTTAAGCCTTAAGTTAATGTCTCATGTGATGGATTATACAGTGTTTTGCCACATATCTACTTGAAATTGTATTGAGAAGTAGCTAAATTTCTATATAACTCTCTCAGAGTATAGGCTTTGATGTTTTCTAACTAGAGAATATATTTTTAACACATGGTCCCGCACATTTTTCTAAGGTTTAGGCCCATTGAAAAAAAAAAGTTGAAAAGAAATAGAAATATACTGAGGGCTACCTATGTATGACTCCCAATGAGGACAACCACTACAGACTGCATAGCACAGTGGTAGAATGGATGCCTTCATATTCAAAGGTTGGTGGTTCTCGCCCCGGTCAGGGAAAATCCATATCCTATTTTATGACCATTTGATGTTACTTAGGCCAATTTGAAACAAGGGTGCCCTGGTGTTCTATGGTCAAACTAGAGAATGTACCTGCGCAGAAGACGGCGCAGTGGACGAAAAAGGCATCATATTGACCCACCTTAAGGCATGATGTTGTCCTTAAAGGGTTAAGACTAACCCAAGTACCGTTAAGTCTCTGGTACTACCAAGAAGAGAGTATTGTGTGGGAATTTACAGATTTTCTGCTGATAGTCTACTAGCAAATGGAAATCCTATCTACAAATACCATCTATAAGATGGAACATAATACAGAATAAAAAAGTCCAAAGACATGTATCATCATAATCTGTAGTACAGTTAGTAATCCACCATGTGTGTCTGATGCAGGGAGCTGCAAGAGGACAAGCCGGTGCCCAACATCTTCCAACAAATCTGTGGCTGTTTCACCGCGTGTAAACAGGCCAAGATCCTCACCCGCATCAAGGTCATCCGCGCCGTGGGACTCGAGCACCAGGACAAGGTCGGAGGTAAGTTCACACTCAAATATCTTAAACAAATTGAATATAGTTGGTTCGGTGAGTTTGAGGGTAGATATTTGACATTGTTAGTCTGTAGGAGTAGATAGTGTTGACAGGGTGTAAGTATCATTAACCCGATAAGGATGGCATAATGCCTTAATGCATCATGCCCTTGGTCGTCATGATGCATGAATGCAGCCCTGGTAAATAACTCACCAGTTCTGCATTCGTTCATCATGCCGACCCTATGGGGTTGAGACACCCCTGAAGGGTTGTCTTGATGCACCAATGCAGCACCAGTTACTTACTTACCAGAGCTACATTGGTGCATCATGACAACAATTGTCCTTTTTTTAGCGACATTCTGTCCTTGAAGGGTTATCATGGTGTGGTGAGTGTGAGTAGATAGTCCGATGGAGATGGATGTGGCTAAACACATGTAAAAGGCAATTATCATCCAGATTAGTAAATCTATACTAGCCAATTCCTACTATTACTTAATTTAAATCACATGTCTCTTGGTTACAACAAATATATAAATCAGGAAAGAAAGATTGTAAGTAATTCATTGCACAATATGCTTGGAAGCACCCAGACATATTTTCATCATAGAAAGTCTCCAGAAATTGTGTAGCTATCATTTTCTTGTGTTCCAACACTTTATAGATACATGTACTTAAGACGTGTGATTTCTTAGGTGTCATTAGATACATTACATCATAGATTTAAGATTCAACATTTATTCGGACAGTAATTTAACTTCTAGTATACTAATATTGGATAACAATAGTGAGTGAGTTGTACCTATAGTGTGTTATCCCCCATCCACCCCCCCCCCCTCACCCCGCCAATCTCACACCATGAACCCAAAACAGTGTTAGAATGCTGAGTTATATCTTCTAATGAGTAACCTACCCAAACCGTAATCCAATATTGAGAAGATTCAATGGGCAGCCCTGCCTTAGCCTACATATTAATGACTCTTGTGCCCCTGTCCACAGGCGCCAACAATCCTGTAGATAGTCCCACTCATAGATCTTTCAGTAGGTTTTTTACACATTGAGCTTCTGGTACTCTATATATGTCATCGAATATTAGAATATGTCTTGAATTATTAACCTACACTTCAGCAATATAATACATTACATACCTGAATCCCCCCGACCCCCCTCACCCCTAGGGCAAAAGAGCATTGCATATGTTCTATTTAGTACTCTGGTAAGCTCTATGGCCATTTGAAAGAAACAAGGATCCGATCATAAACCCATACCTTCATCCGTCAGCCTAACCCAATCGTCTTGTGTATTTAGGAGCAGCTGCTGGTAAGTTGTTAGAGGGACCTCTCAAGTTAACGGTCTCCCCATTTTATCTTTGACCAAACCGTCCCCGCCACCTGCTTCCTTTTGTTCTGGACATTACGGGATGCTGGTCCACACAACTGTCATAATACAGCATGACAACATTACCTTCAATCAACCATCTGCCAAATATAGTGTTGACTCTGATAGCTGTTATACACAACCATTGGTCACTAGCAGTTGTCAATGAGGTTTACTTCAAGGAACCATTCCCCTTGCTTTGTATTGTATTTCAGGTAGTAGAACAGTGTTCATGGTCTGCTTGTCTCTATGAGCATGTTTACAACTGTATGGCTTCGTATGAAAATGAAATTAATTTTTCATATGGATTAAAGTTATGAATTTGTTTTCGAATCAATTAAGTATATATGATTCTACTACTCTTACAGCAAGAAAAAAGAGTGAGCAGTGCAGGAAACAATTAAAATTCTCTTTTCCCTTTTAGAAGAACTGCAAACGTCGCTTAGTATGAGAAATCTTTCTGTAACACCTTGCTAAAAGCTATTCAAATAATCACCATCCCATGAGCATATTTTTCAGTATAGTTCTGTCACAAGGGAAAGTAAAAATTTGCTATTATGCATAGAAAATATTCCGCCTCACAAAATAGATCTATCCTCAAATTTAGCCAAATGTAGTAGAGTATGAGGGGCTTACATGAGACACCTTTCCTGTTTATATGGCATAAGGACACGATACAACTTGTAGTCAGCTAACTGCCGCATGTTAGTTCCTATCCCCATTATAATGTGGTTTTACTAACAACCATTTCACTGTGTAACATCCCTTATTAATCTGCATTATCTATAAAACAATACTAACCACATATACCGCTGACTTTGAATCTACAACAAACCTTGCAACTCCAATTACGTCTGGGGGCCGACCAAGAGTTTCTGCATCTTCTACACTAATGAATGAATACAGAATTTTCAGGAATATACATAATTTTTTTCCCATACATACGGGATCGGATTTACCTGAAATCATACTCAGTGAAAGGCAAGATTGATGTTTCCCACTGGGCCAAATAAGCTGGTTTTTTTTTTATATGTTCTATGATGTTTTTGATTCAAATGTTTCTCATAAAATCTGTCAGAGAATAGAGGTTCTTAATTGATATAAATTCTCCTTGTGTAGAGTGTTACCTCTGTGTAACTTCACCGTGTGTGTGTATGTGTTTCTGTTCTCAGCATGGCGTCGTTATATGTCAGGTAACTCCTGCCTTTGCAAAACAAAATTGAATTGTTCCAATACCCACTCTATTGAACACCATTTAGATACAGCTCAAATTCTTTGAAAATCCCCAGAGCCCAATCTTCATAACTCAAAACTATGCTCAAGCTATTTCTCCTGTCCATTCATACTAAATCAGCGGCTAATTTTGGAAATGACAAATCTATACAAGTGCAATATGTATCCATAGTCTGTTACAAGGACTTGATACAATGCTGTAATTTTTCCAATCATGACTTTCTGGTGTTTGATCATATCAACTATTGACTATAACTTTGGTTGTGGCATCATGTATAAAGATAATTCATTCTGATAATGTCTCTGTTGTGTCTGAAGTAAGCTGTGTTCTCCTGTAACTCCTATCTTCTGTGTCCAAGTCAGTGTACGTCCTCTATAATTGTTACATATATATATATGGGTGTTACTAGAAGAATTTGGGGGAGTAAAAGGAGTATGTTTGTGCCTTTAGAATCTAAAAAATTGTGAAAGGGAAAAAGAAAAATCAGAAGTGCTATGAAAGGAACTCCAAAAGAATAATCCAATGTCTTTAAATGATAAAAAGATGCTCCCAAGGGAAGCAAAATAAATACAAGTGCTTCCAATGTGTACCCTTTGATATTTTGAGTATTATATAGGAAACTATTTCACACATTCAATAAGAAATCGAAGGTGGAGCACTTATTGTTTTCAGCGGAATTTTGTGTTGACTCAGTTATACTTTATCAGAGTATAGGGAATTTAGGGCCTACTCATTTCACTGCCTCTGCATATGGGGTAATACATATTACAACTGAACTGCAGAAACATCAAATTCATCTGATCTTGCTTGCCTGGTGATGGTCTTTTTTATTCACAAAGTATAAAAACCATCACAGATAATCAGTGATGATATCATACATAGATACCATCATTTAGCCTGCCATGACTAAATATACCTGTACTTTTAGAAAGATGCATTTTTGAGTTGATAATAATTGATTTTAGATTTATTTTTCAATGTAAATGCTTGTAGTGCATTAACTTGAATCATTGTATGGTCTCATCATTGAAAGAGTTGTATAGATATGTTAGTTGATCATGAATTTGTGAATATAAAGTAGTCAGTAAATAATATTCAACAAGGTGGAAAAGCCATGTGACATCAGATGTCGAATTCACAAATGACGTAAGAATTGATTGATCATAACTCCTTTATTCTAGCATGTTAAGCATAGTGCATTAATGCAACATGCCCTTAGGTCGTCATGATGCATGAATGCATCCCTGGCAAGAAACTTGCCAGACAAGTATCATACCGACCCCACAGTGTTGATACACTCCCAAAGGGTCAGCATGATCCTAAAATGCAGCCGTGGCGAATATGCTCAGGCTGCATTCATGCATAATAACGACAAGGGGCATAGCACATTAAAGCACTCTACGAACCTTAAAGGGTTAATCACTGTCCAACCAGTACTAAGTCTCACTGTTAATATTACCAGGTGCAGACCCTTACGCCATAATCCACACTGAGCGGCAGAAGGTGCGCACACCCACCGTCAAAGACTCAAAATCCCCTGAGTGGAACGTCACTGGCATTTTCTATCGAGCAGACCCTGTCGGGAAGTCCATCCGCGTTGACGTAAGTTAGATCTCTAACAATAAGCCTGTAAATATGTGCACTTACTTTATATCAGTTAGGCCACTTTAAAAGATTTATCAGCTTTACAGACACCGCCCGCATCAGGTAAATGGGGCCGCATCATTGCTTTTTATTTACATATTCCTAAAAAAATATCCACATCCACTGAATAGAACCCCCCTCAAAACAAAGATTTTCATATCTCAGCTATTTTTAGAAACATAATTCAAATAGCATATTACCCCTTATTTCTTTATCTGTAACTTGGAATTATTAAAAAGAGGGTTGACAATTGCATTTATCTGTGATAATATATAGAAAAAGTACATCCCAAGAATTATTTAGTAAATAAAAATAAAAAGGGACCTCCCGCATCACCCAAAAGCAAAATAAAATTGAAATTAAAAAAAGCCTCCCCCCGCACCCCTTTTTTCAGGAAAGTATACGTAAAGCTGATAAAATTTTTTAAGCGGCCTGTGTCGTCGAAAACGCTGGCAACGCAGGCCAAGGTGGCCTGCATTTTGGCATCTTACGCAGGCCATTTCCTTCTCATGCAGGCCATATGAATCTTGATATTTCATGGTACCTCCATAAACTTTATTATATTAAACTTCTTTTGTACTAGGCAAAGACTTTGAAAGAAATTGAAAAAATATTTGATATAAACAATTAAAAAATAAGGCCCTATCTTCGCTTCTAATTGGCTGATTTGAAAAATTCTTTCATCATTAGAAAACTGAGATTATGGCAGGCCATTGTGGCCTGTGTCCTAAGGCCCTACCCGGCCATTAAGATTCCATGCCGGCTTTGCCGGTGTCATTTCGGCAATACTGTATGTCTGTATTTCTCTCAGAGCTCGTTCTAACACACAACAAACCTAGCTGAGCTTGGAATGTTGCAACCTCCCACAAGGCTCTGTTATATAAATTTCTATAGTAAGTTAGTTCTATATTTCATCTTAGCTTTAACGCTGATCTCCCATTTTGCTGTTCACCTTCCAGCCTAGTATAGGCATTCTACACATTTATATTCTATGTGTTGGTAATGACTTCAATTTATCATCAACAATAATATATGCAGTGAGTGGTAACAGCCATTTGGATATAAATACTGATCTATCTGTCACACCACAGAACCTCTTTTATATTGTATATGTGACATTAATTTCATATCCTTTGAACAGATCTGGAACAGCAACGCTATACGGGATGAGTTCATGGGACGCGCCATCATTCCAGCGACAGACGAGTGCGACGGCAAGCACATGGAGGTGGACCTGTTCACCCACGACAAGAACAACCCAGAGAAGCGGCCTGGGCGCCTCTTTGTGGAGATCACCACCTCACACAACCTCATGTACCTCTAGATACCTACCTACAGGGAGCTCTGGTTGGACAGTGGAGGTCGAGGTCTTCATGTATAAGCCAGAGGACCATAGTCTTTAACCGTTTAAGGATGGCATGTTGCTAAAAGATTATATTTGTTGTCATGCATCACGGGCGAGTAACTGGTGCTGTGTTGGTGCATCATGCTGACCCTTCAGCGGTGTATCAGCCTCGTAGGATTGGCGGGATGCTTGAAAGCAGCCCTGACAAGGTATTCATCAGAGCTGCATTCATGCATCATGACGATGAAGGGCATGATGCCCTAATGCACTATACTGTCCTTAAAGGGCTAAAGATAAATTATATTTCCTCACCGGCTGCATGTATATGACCAAGGTTAAGGATGTAATTTTCGGTAGACACCCAAGTTTAAAGCTTGAATTGTCTACATCAATATGTTGTGGTGGTAGATTAATATGGTTACAGCCATTGTTAATTATGAACAGGCTTTGGGCTTCAGAAGCAGCTGTGGATGCTTTGTATTGTATATTACACCTTGAGGATGTCAATTATCACCAGATTGTATAAAGTACACCAACAGAGGCAACAAGTTTTGATTGATAGAGTGAGGTCACTGCAAACCAAATCTACAAAATGTCTATGGGTTTACTGTTTGGTAAATTGCTTGATAGAACAAAATCCATCCATGTGCATGGTGTCTTATGCATAGTCCATGCATGTGGAACAACCTATTCATCACTTGAAGATTACTTGTGAGATAGTTTCAATATGAAATGAAGTTAAAAATTGTAATAATATACATTTTACTGTTTAGGGCTTCCCAAATGCCTTGTTGTTTGAAAATGGTCAAATTCCCCAGTAGTTGGCATTATACATATATGAATATATATTTTATTAATAGAAATGTACTTGAGGTACAGGATATGGTATTAATGATGGTAGAAGGAATGATGTAGATGGTATTTCTTTGTTTCTGGTGCTGCATACGTCAACACATCGTCGGCCTTTGTTATTCACGTAGTTAGATCACACTGACCATTGTTTTTACTACACTGTATATGGCTTAATAGGCAATGTATATGGCAGAGTTGTGAGCCAGTACTGTCAAACCCTATATATGAGGACACAGGGTAGCTCCCTATCTGCATTACCTGCACTATTGGCTTTAGATCAGTGTTAATACAGCCATTCTATATATTATACAGTGTCATATAAGGACGGCTTTGAGGAAGGCTCATGCATACATAGCTCACGCACCCAGATGTCCTGATATTTCCTATTTGCTGCTGTAGTGTAGCCTATTATGTGATTGCTTGAATGGATTTGTGGCATAATAATGCTCATGTGCAAAATTTAACAAAACTTTACTAGTGATATTATCATAATTATGAATTATTGTAGGCTGCCAACTTGTGTACCTTTTGGTTATAGCATTATAGTACTACTATATCGAATATGGTAGTATTGTCAAAAGTAGGTGATTGACTTTTTTCTATTTTTGGAGGACAGAAGTAAGCAATTGGCACAGTGTTTAGCAAAGAGAGAGAAGAGATTTCTATATGTATGATGTATGAAATAAGTTGATTGTTATGTATACATATATGCATGTACTGAAGCTTTTTAATCACCCAGGTCGACAACATTCAGATGCTTGTACAATTAGAAGAAGTAGTGTGCATTGTAATGATGTATTTGCTGTCATGAATCAAGTTTGATATTCTGTATAGCAACTGCCTTTGCTTGTATCCAGATTATTTTATGGATTTTCAAAATCTTTTGATGTTATTGGGAAGGGCAAATGCATGCCACAGAGTCACTATTTTCATACTCTATGAATCTCACTTTTTTTTACCTTTGAACCAAAGAAGTACTCTTGAAATAGTATAGATAGGGGATCTGTTAGGGCATCTTTCAACGGCTTTGGCCTCGTGTGCTTTGCATCTGGACAAACCATTTTCTGACATTTTGGGGAATGCTCTATTTTCCAAGTCCCTGACTTTTGTTCCAACTGAACCAAGATTTTACACAGTGTTCACTCCAGTGGTCACTCCAGAGAAACGTGTTATCTGTCACACAAAACAGGCCATTTGTGTGTTTTTGTGTCATATCTTGTATTGAATCTCAGAGCTGAATTTCATATGTACATCATGTAAAGATCCTACATAACAATAATTTTGGCACTTTTCCTCTCATGTTACGAGTTGTAGACTCACTAGAATGAGGATCAAGCAGATGGTTGCAAATAAGTGTACAAAGCTCCGGAAGATGAGTAATTGTTCATCTATAATACCATAGTTCCTATCATTATTCTCATCTCTTCAACTCAATATCATGTATTGTCAATCATTAACGGTCAGTGATTCTCACAAATAAGTCAACTGAGATCCATTTCATATCTACAGAAATCTGTGTTTATATCTACTATTGTTAACGTATAATAACCTTGTACTCTGCATAAAAAGATGAGTAAACCGCTAAATGGAAGTAAGAGCTATGTTATCTCATGTGTTTTCATGTAAAAGTCACTGTGAAAAGAATTATATTCCGGATGAATTATTCTGTAATGTGAGTTAAAACAAATGAAAGTTGAAAATAAGATGAAATTATTATCTGAAATTAAACGCATAATTATTATGTCATGATACATTTGTATATACTGTATTATCTTAAATATTGCATTTCTTAAAATATAGACATTCTTTGCTCCCTATGTAGTGATACAAAATACAGTTGAAGGCCAAGTTCATTTCATCAGAAGTTAATTGAAATCATGATTATGATGATAAATACATTTTTATTCAAATTTTGTGTTCGGTTATGATAAGTATACCTTAAAGAGGCCATGACACCTCCCCCACTACTCACAGATAATCATTAGCTAATAGGGCCGTGAACACCATAGTACAGTCCGAATTGCTGACAACTATACACAGTATGAGCAATAACAAAACAATGCGGGCCACTGGGGTGGTCAGGCTGCACAGGTGCGATATGGGGTGTTTGGGGAAAAAGGAGGAAATGCTGAAATGACGGTAAGGGTGATATGCATCGTGGGATATAGATCAAGCTTCCGCACTGTGTGACAATAAGCCTATCCCTGTCGAGGAGTAGACGACCTTTCTCAACAAATTAGTTTCTTTAACTTAAAACATCATACTGAGTTAAGTAAGACCTTATTGCAAAGATATTTACTTGATCTATCCACCTATATGATTTAGAATGATACGTAAATCAGGTAAGATGGTTTTGTTGGGAGTTGGACCCGGGTTGAACATAGCATTTTGGGCACCAAATTAGGCTAAGCCTATAAATATGTACATTAAAACTAACCTTACCTTCAGTCACCTCCATTGATGTTGGGTAAATAGGCCTAGTAAATACCCCCAAGGCAAATGGGCATTGCAGATGCCCTATTCAGTACTTTGGGAAGCTCCATAGGCATTTGAAAGAAACAAGGATACAATCATAACCCATACCTTCAGCCTTCAGCCATCAGTCTCTCAGGTTAACGGTCTCCCCATTTTATCTTTGACCAAACCGTCCCCGCCACCTGCTTCCTTTTGTTCTGGACATTACGGGATGCTGGTCCACACAGCTGTCATAATACAGGATGACAACATTACCTTCAATCAACCATCTGCCAAATAAAGTGTTGACTCTGATAGCTGTTATACACAACAATTGGTCACTACCAGTTGTCAATGAGGTTTACTTCAAGGAACCATTCCCCTTGCTTTGTATTGTATTTCAGGTAGTAGAGCAGTGTTCATGGTCTGCTTGTGTATGGATTAAAGTTATGAATTTGTTTTCGAATCAATTAAGTATATGATTCTACTACTCTTACAGCAAGAAAAAAGAGTGAGCAGTGCAGGAAACAATTAAAATTCTCTTTTTCCCTTTTAGAAGAACTTCAAACGTCGCTTAGTATGAGAAATCTTTCTGTAACACCTTGCTAAAAGCCATTCAAATAATCATCATTCTATGAGCGTGGTCAAGACAGCAACACCCCCCCTCCTCGTTTTCTACAGTATTCTGAGACAACAGCAGAGTCATGTCCAGCCAGACACCGAGTGCCAGGGGCCCGATACACCGGGCGGATTCGGAGGGCCGACGACCTCACCTGACGGTAGGAAGTGTGCCTGAGTCTGTACAAACTGACAAAACCGATATGGTTTTTGGCAGTGGAGACAACAATGCAGACCTACCTTCTACATCTGGAGATGGGTCTGGAACCAAGCGATCAGTAGAGGAAATGCTCAACCATTCGGGAAGCCAAGGAGAGACTTCGCAGGACGAAACATCCGTGGACGACACATCTGGGCCGGCCCGCAAGCGGTTAAAATCCGTAAGGAAGGCGCCATCTAATGTGAAGTCCGACACTGCGGAGGATCTTGATACTGAGCAGACTGTAAGTATGCGACATTTTAAGCCTACCTACCAATCCTCAATCCATAGATACTTCTCTAGCCGAAATAATGCGACATTGCGTGTCGGCGAAAACAACAACTTCAACAAAGCAGACCGGCGCTTCGCGGAGCGCGGCGTTCGCTTATCAGACTCAGTCAACGCTAACACGAACAGTTTTGGCGCTACTGAGACACCCGCTTTAACCACTGCTATAGCCAATAACCACCTTGTATTGAATATTGCAAACCCTGTACTACAAACCCTCATCGATTTAGCGCAGCAGAGCGATGAAACCGCCCCTCCAGCGCGAGATAACTCTAAGTATGCACATAGACCTGAGGCGCCCAGTCGAACAACCCGCGCTAACACGCGGGCTGTCAGTCAGGGCGCCCCAGATCGACCCCGTGGTCGACTGACCTACTTGGCACCAAGCCAAAACAAAACTCTAAGTGTAGACCAGAAAGTTGCAATGCACCGCTCCTCTCTGGGCCTACCCCATACTAACCAAAGCTCAGTAAATACCAGACACAATGCTGTAAAAAGCAGAGTGTACTGTGAAACTGACAACAATGCCACTGGGACTGACAACAGTGTAAGGCAACTCACTGCTGACAGCCAAACCAGTAGGCCCACAACAAACTCAGTAAACACCAGGCACCTAGTGCACTGTGAGACTGAGACTAAGACAGTAAATACCAGGTGTATAGCAATGCAATGCAATACACACTGTGAAACTGTAGATCCAAAAACAGTAAAAACCAGGTGCACCCCTATAGGCATCTATAGTGGTGCACACTGTGAGACTGTTAGTTCAGAGGGTGATGATTTTTTGGCAAACCGGCCGGAAAATACAGAACCCCCTGATAAACACCAAAAAAGAAAACAGGAAAATAAAGCAAAATTTTCTTCTTTTTCTTACTCAAAACAGATTGATGCTTTGCTACCTCCCGTCTGCAAATCGATGTGGAGGCACGCCAAGAACCAAGGAGCCCAGTGCACGAAGGCCGGGCTCCGGGCCGAGTACTACCAGAACCGTTTTGACGCCGACGAGGTGGAACCTATCACGTTGGATTTAAAAGACGCGGAACCGTGGATGTACAGGGAACCAGCAAAGCAGGAGATAGTCAAAATCCGAAAAGCGGCCGCGGTCGAGATAGCAAAAATCGGTGCCCAAACCTACCAACGTATGGCTGAAGAATATGACGCCAGTGCCCAGGGCAACTTAGACGTAACTCTATCCACCGTGACCAGACTCGAGGGTAAGGAAGTGGCCCAGGCCAAACTCGTCCGAACTCGAAAAGTTATCTCAAGGAAGGTAGACGCCGAACACCTCGAGGAACTCAAGATCCTAGAAGAGAGGCAGGAGGGAGTGCAGGAGCGCACCCCCACCGATGACCAGATCCTGGACCCTTACAAAAACCTGCGGGAAGCCCAAAAGAAGTCCAACGCAGCACAGAGGGCCGAGCTAGAGAAGGCCAAGGCGGAGATCACCAGACTGAAGGCCGTCGTCGAGGGTTTTCAGAAAACCTCCCGGGGAGGGCACCACCGGGGGGGCAGGTACTCCCGCCCACACCGGCCACGAGGGCCACGACAGAACCGGGGAAGAGGCCGAGGCGAAGGCCCCGAAGAACCAAGAGACCCCCGACTGACGATTGGAGCCCGAGCCAACCAACAGTAGCCATCATAGATACTACCACCAATTGTCACTCTAATGAAATAAAAGTTACTGAAAAGTATGATGAAGTTGTGTCTGATTTACCTAGAAATATAGTAAATCTCTCAGAAAAGACCCTAAGTCAAAACGAAGAAAGTCTATTGAAAAAAGGTCTCAACTTCTGCCCAGTAGTCTCCAATATATCAGAAGGAGATATAAAAATTGAACTAGACAAATTCCATAACACTTTGAGAACAAAAACGTTTTTTCATAAAAACAACAATGAAAATGGTAGCGGCCAACTGAAATCCGAGGTTGATCCAAACCAACCTCTGATTACAGAGAGCTGGGGAAATAAAATCACTCAGACAAAATTGGCGGTGGGGAGTGCTGGAAAACCTTTCCAGGACCAGGACCTAATGACGGACTTAAGAGAAAAGTCCCGTTGGGTCCCCCCCCACGGCCCAAAAAATCTGGAGGTTTTTATAGCCATAAACGAAATGGAAGTAGCCTCCATGGTTTTAGACTATACCCCAGCCACGAAAAACCTCACACGTGGGGAGGAAGAGGCCCTGAAATCCCTCTCATGTGACACAGAAATCACGATCAAACCCGCTGACAAAGGTGGGGCGATTGTAATCCAAAATACCAAAGACTATGTCAAAGAAGGGATGAGACAACTCAAAGATGAAAACACATATGAAAGACTCAAAGGTGACCCGGTATTAGAATTTGCGGAAAAAGTAGATGAAAAAATCATAGACATGACAGCGGATGGAGAACTATCCTTCCTGATGGCAGGGTCTATGAGAAACATCCGACCAAAAACCCCACACATCTACTTCCTTCCAAAAATTCACAAGGGGGTCACACCCCCACCAGGCAGACCAGTGGTGTCAGCAAATGGATGCCCCACCGAAAAGATTTCAGCTTTTGTGGACGCATTTCTAAAACCACTGGTCCCGGAAATCACGTCATATGTAAAAGACACCACAGACTTTATCAACAAAGTCGAAGGTCTGGAAAAACTCGAAGAAGACGCAATCATAGGGACACTAGATGTCACCTCATTGTACACCAACATTGCGAACGGGGAAGGTATGGCCGTCATCCTAGAGAAATTAAATGGAATCAGGGACCCTAGACTCATGCCTAAAAATCAGAGTCTGGTGGATCTACTAGAGATGGTTCTAACAATGAACCATATACAGTTCAACGGGCGACATTATTTGCAAAAAAGAGGTACAGCCATGGGAACAAGACTGGCCCCTTCATATGCAAACCTATTCATGGAAAATGTAGAAAAGGCAGCTCTACATAACCATGACAAACAACCAACAATATGGCTCAGATTTATTGATGACGTCTTCTTCGTGTGGACACACGGAGAAATGGAACTGAACAAATGGATACAACATCTGAACCAATTCCACGACACCATCAAATTCACGGCAGAAACCTCAAAAAATGAAATCAGTTTCCTAGACACAAAAGTACAAGTGGACAAACACACTAGAAAACTGTATACACCAGTCAAAAAATGCAAGAATTTATAGAAAAGGGATACCCCCGGAAAATGCTAGAGAAGGCATTGGCGAAGGTGAGATCCCAAAACAGACTCGAATGTCTAAAAAGCAAACCGAAGAAAACAAAAAACAAGGACACATCATACCTGATCAGTACCCACCGACCAGGTAACAACATCATAAATAAGACTGTATCCAAAAATTGGGACAGACTGGGATCCTCGAAAACCACCAAGTTCTTAAGACGAGGGGGTTTGGTGAAGGGACAGAAACGCCCAAAAAATCTGAAGGACCACCTAGTCCGAGCAGCAACCAACTACCCAACCTCGGATGATGAAGAGGACGGGATCTTTGGCGGTAGAATACAGTCGGACACAAAAAGGCCAAGAAACAAATGTCGGAAGCTTTTTTGTGATAAATGTGCAAAAATAAACAAAACCGGAAATGTGGTGTGCAACATCACGGGGAAGAGTTACCCCACAAAGACGAATGTCACATGTGAGAGCTCCAACCTAATCTACTGTCTACACTGCAGAAAATGCAAAATGCACTATGTGGGCAAAACGGAACGTGCAATAAGAGGGAGAATATACGAACACACGAGATCCGTAAAGAAAAATCAGGGAGAGACGGATGTCCCGTGGCACTTCAACCAGTGCGATCACAACAAAACCGCCGACATGGAATTCCACATCATGGACTTCATCGGCAGACATCCAAAAAGCGACGAAGGGAGAAGACTGCTCGCTCTAGTGGAATTCCACTGGATAGAAAAACTCCATAGTCCTGCCCCGAAGGGCATGAACACGCAGGACGGCTCACATGGGTGAATCGCCAAACAGTCCTCGTTCTCAAAACTAAACAGTATTTTAATTGACGAATCACCCAGCCATAACTAGCCCATACAAACCAGTGACAGCAGAAAATGTGCTAATACACATTTCACCAACAAAATAAATGTTGGATAGGCCTACTATAGATAAAGTCTAGAGTGAGCCCAAAATGCATGTAAAATAAATCCAAAAGCTGTGAGAGGAGACCACTCTCAGAATTTATTATATGGAAAATACAAACGTACAGTATTTCTTCATATTACAGTGTCTACCACCTGATGATGACGCCATAAGGGTCGAAACTACAAGAGTAAAGTTGGCTAATAACCGAGCCAACTAAAAACACTAGTAACAGCAATACGCCTAGTTTCTAGTATAAGCCCATCCCTACCATAGGTATACATAAAATGTAAAAATAAATTATAAATACATTTTTTCTCTAAAAAACAGTATGTATAGTTCAGCGTTTTACACACTACATATATGGGGCATATCACAGATAGGCCCACAAAGTGTGAACACACCTAGAGTCACTGAAACATTGACAGTGTGTCAGTGTCCAGTAAATGCACTTGTAAACAAGTGCCAGTATGACTGAGCCTCAGCTTGGCCTACAGGTGAACAGCTGACCACAAACTGACCAATGAGACCTATTGGAGGGAAAAAATCATGCATAATTAAGTCCAGCTGGATTTTGCCAGCAGGTTTGGCGGGCACTTTTGTAGTTGTGGTCAAGACAGCAACACCCCCCCTCCTCGTTTTCTACATCATTCTATGAGCATATTTTTCAGTATAGTTCTGTCACAAGGGAAAGTAAAAATGTTCTATTATGCGTAGAAAATATTCCGCCTCATAAAATAGATCTATTCTCACATTTAGCTAAATGTAATAGAGAGTATGAGGGGCTTACTTGAGACACCGTTCCTGTTTACATGACATAAGGACACGGTACAACTTGTAGCCAGCTAACTGCTGCATGCTAGTTCCTATCCCCTTTATAATGTGGTTTTACTAACAACCATTTCACTGTGTAACATCCCTTATTTGGCATAAAAAATTATCTTTCCAATGATGTCTGGCACTCTATATTGCACTGCAGTAGAGAGTCAATTACGAAATCTTACAGGAAAAATCACATCCTGACAATTTCACACAGAAAAGAAGTAGAATCACTGTGACTCCCGACGTGATCACTGTGGTAACTCTCCCCAGGACTCCAACATGACTCCTTAACATTAGCAGCACTCTAAAATAACTCCATAATGACTCCTATTCTAAGACTCCCTAATGATTGGGAGTCACTTTAGAGTAACGTTGTGGGGGGGGGGTGGGTGTAGAGTCTTTTCTCCACAGACTATGACTTGTCCACATCACATTCTGCCCACAACTATGTATCACAAAAAAACACAGTTTGTCCACAGCAGTGTGTCCACAAATCACAATTTGTCCACAGGCAACCATCACAAAGCATCCACATAACACAGTTTGTCAACATCCAACCACCACAGAGTATTCACAAAACACAGATTGTCCACGTTCAATTAACACAAAATGTCCAAAAAACACAATTTGTCCACAGCCAACCATCACAGAGTGTCCACAACACACGGTTTGTCCACAGTCAATCATCACAAAACGTCCAAACAAACACAGTTTGTCCAGGTATCGTGCCCTATTCCCGAGCTTAATCCACTGAACCCCTTCCTTTATTTACCAACCACTGGCAAAACACAAAAGCCCCCCCCCCCCCATGAATATACATGATCACTCCCTTACCAGCCGGAAAACTGAGTGGTGCTGCTGCCTGCAGGGTTACATAACCAATTAGTTCAGTATAATTACTTGTCTCACACTATATCCAAACAGCAAGTCAGATACAGAAGACGTGTGCTAATTTGATGTAAGAAAGATAATAATGGTTCATTCAGTGAGAAGCATGTGGGAAGCACTTAAAGGGACAATATCACCAAATACACCTGTGTGCAATAGAATTGTCCAGTTGTGCTATTTATGGCTGATTGGGGATCAAACAAACGCAGTGCCCTGTTGTGGGTGCAGCCAGTAGGGTCAGTCCACGTAAAATCTGCCAGTGGGGATCACTTCTAAACCATGGCAAAACTGATGCCTGATCATATTCAGTATAAATAAAAGAATACCAATCAAAGGTTACTGTAGACTGGGGTCAGTTACCTCTACCACCTCCATTAAGCTCATATACCAGAGACATGAGTTATCTACCTTTGGTAACCATTTTGGATATAAATAATTACCTAGTGAGACTTGATGGTTATACACACACTGGGCTAAGGGAGTACCAGAAAATGGAAGATGCTCTGTAGAGCATGTATGCATACTGAGTACAGCTGTATTTTGATTCCCATACTGACCCTCAATTGGCACCAATCACCCATATAATTATACATGTAGCACTGACTGCTCCCCACTGGCTGGTTTTACCTGGAGTGACCCTGTTGCCTGCTCCCAGCACAGGGCAGTGGGTTTGTTTGATCCCCAATCACCCATAAATAGAACCGACTGGTTACCCTTATTTCCCGTGCAGAGGTAATCAAAACAAACCCTCAAAAGGAATACCTTTGCCCCAAGCGACCTACGTCATGGAAATAGTTCAGCACCACTCACACCTGCTGACCCTTGGTGCATGAGGGAAAGGAGTGGTCATCTCTTCACAACAGGATGGGTGAAACTTAATCCTCACACCTGACAACATACCGTAAAACCTCGCGTATAAGCCGCGGCTAGTACATGAGTCAGACTCAGCTTTCTTTTGATACCAAACATGCCTGTATAGGGTGCGGCTTATACGAGAGTTTTTATAAGTATACTACAGTACCAAATGAACAATTTTCAGACCCCCTCTGCGGCTTATATTATCCGTCAAAGTTAGGGGTGCGGCTTATACGCGAGTTAGGCTTATACGCGAGGTTTTATGGTAGTACAACATAGGGGCCTAATCTGAGGGGAAAGTTGCATATTTTTACAACAATCACTGAAAAGTTTTTCACCATTCACCATTGTTCCACATTTTGGGAAACGCATGTTGTGTAGATGTACCATGGAGGATCCAATTGATGTTAGAAGAGAGAATAGTTTTCTTTGATTAGTTAGTGCCCAAATCCAATATAACATATTGCACTCCTTGGTCACTAGCCCAGGGCAGCACCTGTATGCCAATTTCATATTCTCATGGCATAGGTCCAGTGCTTAATGTGAGGAGAATGTCCCTTTAAGGCAGAAATTATACTTTTTAAGGCTAGCAGTTAAAGGGTTGCCTCCCTCCCCCATGTTGTTAAAATGACCACCCCCTGATTAGCCTCGTACAGTAAGTGGTCAGCCCAATAAAGAAGACTGTACAGGACTATTTCCCTGGGGAAATACACTCTAAGAACCATTGTAGGTAGAAGATAGTGGTGTTTGAGATATAATATGAGAACACCTCTTGTAAACACATGGACTATTGAGATAATGATCATCAACAATACCCATGAATAAAGGTAAACATGAGTATGAATTTGGACCAATATGGTCGTAATCCGGTGCCTGGGGCACAGACCCCCTCTCCCCCCAATTATTCTGCCTATTTTGGTGGAAGTACTTCTCATGCTTTTATAGGTCGAGTTAGAGTTGTAGATTGCACCTCAACAACTAGTACACTCAGGTATCCTGCCCTTGTGGTGATGGCCACCTCTAGGCACCATTAAACCACTCGACTGTGGTGGTGATAGGCATACCTGTCCTCTATTGTCCACCTGTAACGACTACTCTCCCCAACCCTGGTTATGGCAAGGGAGTGGTTATTAATCAATGATAAGGAGGGTGGTGAAATGATGTGCGGAGGCCTGCACATACTCACAGTGGTAGAGCTGAGGGACACGCACTGTTGACTGGATAGGACACCCTACCAGTGGTTTATTTGCCCACGGTCATATAAATAGAAACAATCAAGTATATGTAACGTTCCCTATTGCCTTTCCCTCCTGCAGTCAACCATGACGACCTAATTCTGCACTGATGTGCCACCTGGTGTGTAGTATTGGTACCTACAGACTGGGTCAACTGGGCGTGACCAATTGCAGGACAGTAGCGCCAGTAGTGGTAGGCTGAGGTATACTATGGACCTTTAATAATTGTCCGATTGAAAAACCGTAAAAGCTGACATGTAGCTAAAGATCGCCTGATTGCAGGTGCGCGAAAATATGATTGCGCGAAAATGCCTTTATATCCTTGGTGTGCGAAAATTTAGCTGCGCAAAAATATCTACGTTTACAGTAGGTCAAATTCTCTGAAATCCCCAAGAGCCCCAATCTTCACTCTGTACCCAAGGTATTCCTCCTGTCCATTCATACTAAAACCTAATTTTGGAAACGACAAATCTATACAAGTGCAATAATTATGTATCCATAGGATTTGTTACAAGGACTTGATACAAGGCTGTAATTTTGATGTGTTTGATTATATCTACCGTAAAACCTCGCGTATAAGCCTAACTTGCGTATATGCCGCACCCCGACTTTGGACCGATCCTATAAGCCGCACCAGCGATCTGAATAGGGTGGCTTTAGTACTGTACTATAGGAGCAAAAACTCGTGTATAAGCCGCACCTGGACTCGGTGCCGATTCTATAAGCCGCACCAGCGATCTGATTCGCGTACTAGCCGCGGCTTATACGGGAGGTTTTACAGTAATATTGACTATGACTTTGGTTGTGGCATTATGCATAAAGATAATTCATTCTGATAATGTCTCTGAAGTAAGCTGTGTTCTTCTGTAACTCCCGTCTTCTGTGTCTAAATCAGTGTACGTCCTCTATACTTGTCACATATTGCCAGAGAAATTTGCAAGAGAATTTGGGGGGTAAAAGGCATATGTTTGTGCCTCTATGAAATTGTGAAAGAGAAAAAAGAAAAATCAGAAGTGCCATAAAAGGAAGTCCAAAATAATACGGCAATGCATTTAAACAATATAAAAATGCTGACTTCTGATGCCCCCACAGGTAGCTGAAATAGATTTAAGTGCTTCCAATGTGTACCCTTTGGCACTTTGAGTATTATATTCACACATTCAATAAGAAATCGAAGGTGAAGCACTTATTGTTTTCAGCGGAATTTTGTGTTGACTCAGTTATACTTCATCAGAGTATAGAGCCTACTCATTTCACTGCCTCTGCATATGGAGTAACACATATGACAACTGAGCTGCAGAAATATCAAATTCATCTGATATTGCTCGCCTGGTGATGGTCTTTTTTATTGACTAAATATGACTTGACATGACTGAATAGACCTGTACTTTTAGAAAGATGTATTTATTAGTTGACAATAATTGATTTTAGATTTATTTTTCAATGTAAATGCTTGTAGTGCATTAACTTGAATCATTGTGTAGGGGCTAGGGTTAAGGGTTAATTATATGGCGGGTTCTGTTGGATGCTGTGTTGCGAACTCCGTCCGAACCCTTCAGCCCGACGACAGGTGGTAGCACCTGTTCCGGGCTTGGGGTATGGACAGAGGTCGCTATAGGCTTCCGGTCTGCGTGTGCGCGTGCAGGCTGGTCGCCCATATATAGTCAGCATCCGATGGGACTCGTCGGTCACTCTGGATCCATACTGGACAGAGGCCCTTGAGATCGTATCAGCCGCGAGCCTACTGACCCGCTCCGAACTCTATAAGGAGTTCACACTGATATAGCTTTGCCTGTCTAGGTTACTGAATAAACCTTTGATTCACAACCTGTAAACTTGATCCGAACTGTGTTGACCTTGTTCTTTACTTAATAACTTACCAATATTATAAGGAACAAAGTCTCATTCATTACACTGGTTCCGTGACCAGTTCTAAGTGAAACACAGGTTAGCCTGTGCGAAGCGGTGGCCACGTGCTCTGGAAGGAGTACGGAGGTCCGATGAAGCGAATGCTTCATCAACGGAGGGAACAACTGCCTTAGGAGAGGCAGTGACCCCAACGAGAAGTGTGGATGCTCACGAAGGAGCAACAACACCGGCGGGAGATGAAAAATCTCCAAAAGGACGGATGACCGAATTGCTGAATCGTTCACTCAAGGAAATGAATTTGTCAACGTTTAACGTCAGCGGATCTAGACGAGCAGCCCCCATGCCCCGGATGAATGAAAATCCGGAGGAGGGACGCTTTGATGATTACAGGGAAGCAAGAGTCCAAGAAAGACTGGAAAGCCCAACGTGAATTGCTCGCAATCCAGAACAGATCTGTGGAATGGACCGACAAATTGAGACTTTTGGATGGGGCGATATGCCACCAAAATTCCAAAATCAAGGAGAAGGATGCGCATCCTGACTTGGTGGCCGGGTCCTGCAGCGGGCGGAGTATTACACGGCAGTACCGATAGGGGTCACTAACTTGAAGGATGCGCGGTTGTCAACTCTGGTAGATGAGAATGATAAACTGATGCAATCTTTGAGCATAGTTAGGTCCGAGTTCAACAGCGCGAACACGGATCTAAACCAAATATGCTAAGCCAGAGATTGGATGGCCAATAAGAGTGAAGGCTTCCGAATAGAGATAATCAGGGAAGCTGATACCTTGAAAGACACCCAGAGTAGCCTGACAGCCGAGGTCGTTCTAGTGAGAACCAAGAAAGCAGCAACGCAGAAATTCTTGATGGAGGCTTGCCAGAGCATCCAGGATGGGAAGGGAGACTGTAGTAGTAACTCTTCCACATCAGCTGAAAATGAGAGTGTCAGGTATGACCGGCGAGCCCGGCGAGCCCGGCGCTGCGGGCGCCCGCGTGTTCAAGCCGACGGCGGGAGACGCTACTCCCGCCGCCGGCACACGCAGGCGCGCGCCGGCCCGCATAGGCGGCGCTCCAGTCGGCACTCTGATGTACACTAACAGGGGTAGACAAACTATGGAGGGGTATTGTGTGACTGTCTCTCTGACTGTTACAGCCCTCCAACCACTGTCAACTGACACTAACACTCAAGATGCCATGCTGGTAGCCTGGCCCCCTTAAATAGGGTCAGGTCCCAGCACTGGGCATCTCCATCCTCACTCTACACTTGGACACCACAGAGCAAGGACCTCTCCACTGACTGAGAACAAGGCTATAGGCTATGCCCTACTAGGCCCAACTATCAGACATGGTGTAGGACCCCCTTGGCTCTAGTCCAGTACTAACCTCAGGGTTATTAGGTATATTTACCAAGACCTATATTATTGTGTGGATAGGTGTAACTGAGTGGAACCTACATTGTACTACTGTACTGTTGCTGTCAACTTGTAATAAATACCAACTATACTACAAGACCTCAAGACTTACTCATATCATATTAAAGGGATCTCCCAACTAAGGGGATTCCTTCTATGACAAAGTGGTGGAGAAGTCCTAACAAGATCCCACAAGCTGGCAGCACAGACTACCAAGACTCACCTCCGCAGCAAAGGACCAGCTACCCCTGGATCTCTACCCAGCAGGAGGAGGAGACCCAGCTCCAAGGAGTCATCCAGGAGCTCCACTCCAACACCCTCAGCTTCACCACACCACACCACTCAAGAGAGTGACTTCCAAGGCAAGCTTCACCTGGACACCCTAGCTGCCCTGGACAGTATCCAGGACACACAGAGTGACTTGTTCTCAAACGGTCAGCATACCCCAGGATCAGGTATGAGTGACGATGAGACAGTACCCCCAGGCCAGGCAGCCAAAGAGGAGGCTGAGGCACTTCTACTCATAGCCCAGAATGTAGAAACTCATGTGGATAAGACACTTAGGCCTGAACTAACAGCCCTACACACCACACATGAGGAAAGCACCAGCCGAGCCTTAAGGAAGGCCAAAGAGGAACAAGAGAAGGAATTAATATTACTCAGACAAGCCAACCAGGCACTGAAGAACTCTATGGAGACCCAAAAAGCTGAAGCCGCTCAAGCACTACTTGATATGCAAGCTCATCTACAAGTGACAATGAAAAACCAGCTAGCTGAGGCCCTAGCCTCACTCAAGTCAGGTGCACCCAATACCCAAGGAGTGAACCTGACTAACACTGACACCTCCTCAGCACTCCTAGATGCCTTGAAAGAGGAAAGAGTTGCAAGGGAGGCATCTTTCAGTGGGTTAAGGGACCAGCTAAAACGAGACAAAGAGGAAAAATACTGTGATATTCTACAGCCAGAAAAATTTTCACAGTCCTCTCTCACACAATCCGCCAGGAGGCACTGCACAGACTATGAACAATACTTTGATTCCAGATATGGGTACCATCCCAGTAACAGAATCAAGTATTTCTCAAACTACCTAGATGGTAAGGCAAAAATTTGGTACAAAGCCTATAGGACAGCCCATCCAACAGCAGACTATGAAGAAATGAAGGCAGCTTTCCTGAAATACTTCAAGAAGGAGGACGACAGATTTGATGCTAAGGCATTGAGGAAGCAAAATCCAAAAGAATCTGTATCAGACTATGCCATGGCCTTACAAAAGATGGCCACAGCTCACAACAAGTCTGAGGAGAGAACAAGGGAAGCCCTGCTACATGGTCTAAGGGACGACATCAGTGCAGTAGTCATCCACAGGGAAGCAACTACATGGGATAAAATACTTGAAGTTGCAGAGGAGTATGAGAACCAACAAACAGTCTCCACTGGTAACATTAAAGATGAGATAAAAGCAGAATTAGGCTCAGAGCTACAGGAAACAATAGAATCCATGCAGGCACAACTGAAGTCTGTGACACATGTAAACTCTATGATTGTGAAGCAAACAAAGTCACAGAAAAATGGAAACCCCTCAAAGAAAGCCAAATCAGACCCAAAGACAGTTCAAATGGATCACTCATCAGAGGATGAAGACCAAAGCCTAAACCTCATGTCAAATGAACATGTGAGGAGGCAAGAACAAAGGGCACTGAAGGATCAAGGTAAACCCAACAACAGCCAACAAAGGAACTCTGGAAATAACAGAGGAGGCTACCGAGGCAAAAACTTTGACCCAAACTTCAGAAATAGCAACAGAGGAGGACAACGAGGCAGAGGTGGATACAGCCAAAATAACAGCCGAGATCACCAAAGCAACAGTCAGGACACCAGCCGTAGAGATAACAGCAGAAGTCGTGACAACAGCAGACACCGTGATAGTAGCACAAATCGCGACTACAATCGCCGTGATAACAGCAGAGACCGTGATTACCACCGTCGTGACCAGAGCAGAGATCGTGACTACAACAGAGGTCGGGATCAAAACCGTCGTGACTACAGCAATAGTCGTGACAGACAGCATGACTACAACCGCAGTCGTGACAACAGCAGAGGTCGAGACAGCTACAATGGCTACAGATCCAACACACAAGGCTACAACCCCCAACAGCAGCCCCAACAGCCACCTCAAGCTATCCAGCCTGACGTGCTTCAACAGATCAAGCAGCTACTAGGATCTTCAAACTCGGGAAACTAGAGACCCACAGCGCCGCTGGGCCAGTGCGTTGTGAGCCTCTCCAACCCCCCATCAAGATCCAAGATCAACAACCCCTAGGACAACCAAAGACAATTGCTAGTATAGCAGAGACAATCCCCCAGTTACATACTGGGAAATCAAGCCGACCATCAGTGATTCACATCACACCTCAACAAGATGCATCGCAAAAGGAAATGGGTGAGAGTACCAAAATTTCTGTTGAACTTCTTAAAAATGGCTGTTTAAATGCAAGATTCTATGAACACACTGAAATACCTTGTTTAGTTGACACCGGTGCCACTATCACCTGTGTCAGGGATACTTTTCTTAGGGAAATTCAGAAATCTCGAGATGTCGAAATCAAAAAGAGAAAGTTCAATGTACACTTAGCAGACGGATCCATATGCCATGTAAGACAAGCAGCAGTATTGAAATTCAAAATTCATGGTACCAGATTCGAATTCCCATTCTCAATTATTCCAAATCTCACAAAGCCAGTTGTCCTAGGCACAGATTTCTTAAAAGCAACACGATCACAGATCGAGTTCAATGTAGACCCAGAGCTACAAGTCAAGCCAGTCCGAGCTGTTAGGGAGGCTACAATCCTTCCTTTCACAGAACTAGCAGTTCTAGGACAAGTCACATCCCTCAAATGTTTAGAAGGATGTGTAGGCACATTAGACAATTTGCAGAGGAACAACAGAGTTCCATACCTAGTTCAAAAGGGAGTAGTAACACCCTCAGAAATGAACAGGCACCCAATCATACTGCTCAATACAAGCCACCGACCATACAAGGTGAGGAAGGGTGATATAATAGCCCTATTCACAGAGGTAGATCCCTCTGAGTTACATCAACCAGATACTGACATCCCTACTGAGGAACCCACACTACAAGTGCTAGACACTGAAGAGAATTGTAGTGACACAGAGTCAGACTGTGCCTCAGTATATGCAGATCCAGATACAAACCGTGGAGATGACACTGATGATGAATTGGCCACAATTCACAGTGAGGCTCATGACATTATGCCAGACATAATGGAAAATGTGCCACCCAAATGTGTACTAACAGATATTGGACAAGAGAGACTCCAAAAGTTACTCCACAAGTATCAAGATGTATTTGTAGGAAAAGACAATGACATAGGTACAACCCACCTATATACACATTCAATTCACATCAAACCAGATGCAGTACCATGTCACTACCTACCATACAGGCAGACGCCTGAGAAGCAAGCTAAGATGGGAGAAGTCTGTGAAGACCTAGTCAGACAGGGCATCCTCAGAGAATGTGCAGAGGGACCCTGGGCATCCAGATCATTTTTAGTACAGAAAGCATCTGGAGGCCAACGTCTAGTCACAGACCTACGCCACGTCAATGCTAATATGATAAACCAAGCTTTATCAACGCCACGTGCAGACGACACACTAGACATGATAGGGTCACTCAAACCTACTGTTTTCAGTAAACTAGATGCGCAACAAGGGTTTTTCCAAATTCCCATAAGAAGGGAGGATCAACACAAAACTGCTTTCATAGCAAATGACAAAAAGTATGTCTATCAAAAGATGCCGATGGGTTTGGCTACCGCGCCGGCAGGATTTTGCCATCTAGTAACTCTAATTCTCAACAAACTGAAATACAAATGTGCCCTACCATACCTAGACGACATTCTAGTCCTATCACCAGATGTAGAACGACATTTTTCAGACCTTGAAGATGTCTTCAAAAGCCTGAGAATTGGGAAACTCAAGCTAAAGAAATCAAAATGTGAATACTTCACAGATAGGATAGATTTTCTAGGAATGCGTGTCACACCAGATGGTTTACAACCATCCCCAGAAAAGGTGGAAAGTGTCAAAACTTTTCCCACCCCAAAATCCGTGAAACAAGTCAGATCATTCACAGGACTATGCCAATACTTCAAAAAGTTCATCAAAGACTATGCCAATATTGCTAGGCCACTGTACGACCTACAAACAAACCTAAAGGTTTTCAAATGGAATGAGGACGCAGACAATGCTTTCAAAACATTGAAACATGCACTCTGTACCCATGCACTATTGAGATACCCAGACTATGACAAAGAATTCAGTCTAGCAACAGATGCTTCAAATGTGAGCCTAGGAGCTGTTCTATCACAACGCAGTAGTGAAGGAGTACTAAGACCAGTAGCCTTCGCAGGTAGAACACTATCCAAGCATGAAAGAAACTACAACACAACAGAAAGAGAGCTACTAGGTGTAGTATATGGGATACTACATTTTAGGCACTACTTAGAAAGTAGACACTTTCAGTTGTACACAGATCATGCAGCTCTAATACCACTCCTCACAAACACAGGTTTGACCCACAGGTGGGCCAGATGGGCACTGGATATCCAACAATTTGCATTCACAATACAACATGTAAAAGGAGATGACAACATTCCTCCAGATGTGATGTCAAGAAGAGAATATCCAGATGCACCACCAATGACCAACCCCCCACCACCTCCAAGAAGGAAAAGGGCAGCCACCAGAACCAAATTCTCTAAAATCCAAACCAAGATACCATTCAACAGAGATGACCCACCAAAAGCAATTGACAGACCAAAACCAGTGATCAGAGGTATCTTAAAAGAGACCACCCATTATGTGTTCTGTCATTGTGAAAGGGAATACTGTGAAGAGTACCCAGAAAACTGTTTTACCCCGGTTGAGACCAACAGGATTGCACAAATGGTGAAAACCACACCTCGTGAACCACCACACAGTGCATCAGAAAATCAGTTGGAAGAAAAACTGCATAAAATTGCTTCAATCACCAAGGTAGTCAGATTTGCAGAAGAACAGCTGGATATGGAGGAAGAACAGGACAGAGACATTTGTGTTGTCACCACACGTTCAAAAGCAAAACGGTCGGTTGCAGAGGATACAAGGTCTAACGACCACCCTCAGCAATTAGGCCTAAAAGCCAAAAAGAACAAAGTATCAACCAAATCCTCTTTCCCTACTAAATCCCCCATTTCAACACCCAGCACACCCACAGCCAATTTGCAGAAGCACTCAGACAGAGCAGGTACTGCACAGAAGGCTCACAAAAGCAAATCTGACCCCCATCCCAAAAGAACAAAGGCCGCCTCCACCAGCACAAACAGAGGAGCAGCCAGTTCAAAGGAGCAGACAGTCAACACAGACATAGCAGTTGAACAACCAAAGAAACAGACAAAGACCAGACCTGCACCAAAATCTCCTGAAACAATCCAGGCAGAGAAAGACAAAGAAAGGCTGGCACAGCATATAATGGAATTAGACCAGATGTTAGACCAAATCCCAGACAGTTCAATCAACTCCACACTGTTGAAAGAAGAACAAAGGAAGGACACTGGACTAATACCCATTATAGACTACCTAGAGAAAGGTGACCTACCTGTAAAAAGCACTGAAGCAACAAGGATTAGGAATAATGCTCAGCATTACCTACTCCTAGACAACATTCTAGTACACATATCCCCTACATCATGGAGAAAAACAGACACAGTACCACTACAAGTTGTAGTCCCAAAAACTTGGGTTGAAAACATACTGCAACACTTCCATGACTCACCAATGGCAGGTCATGTAGGTACTTCAAAAATGATGTCTTCTCTCATACCTAGGGTATATTGGAAATCTATGATGGCTGATGTCAATCAGTATGTGTCAACATGTGACACTTGCCTAAAAGCAAAAAGGGCAGTGCACACCCACAAAACACCAATGACTGTAAGGGACTATATGCCAACCCCCATGAAGCACCTGAACTTAGATGCTGTGGGACCACTCCCAGAAACAGCCAGGAAAAACAAACACATACAAGTTTGCATAGATTATTCAACTAGATATGTCATAGCATATGCCACAAAGGATCTCACAGCAGAAACCACACAACATGAGTTCTACAAGAACGTCATATGTCAGCAAGGTGTACCAACTTCAGTTCAAACTGACAATGGCACCTGCTACACAGGCAGCAATTTTAAGAAACTGATGAACACCCAGAAGATAAGACACGACCTGTCAAGTCCATATAGACCACAATCAAATGGATTAGTGGAAAGATTCAATGCCAGTATAGGAACAGCATTAAGGACTTTCTGTTCTCAGAATCAGAAAACATGGGACCTGTATATAGAATCAATTACATTTGCATTGAACAACACAGAGTCCCAGACAACAGGTTACACACCATTCTTCCTACTTCATGGCAGAAACCCTCAAACCATTGTAGAAACTGCCCTAAACATAGAGGAAGAAATCAAAACAGTAGCAGAGCATGTATCTCGAATGATACTGTCTCAAGATGAGTCTAGAAGAAAGGCAATAGACAGAGTCAAAAAGCTACAACAAGGAAGGAAGTCAAGATATGACAAAAAGCTTACACCACAAGCTATACTTCCACTAGATATTGTATATATCAACATTCCCAGAATTCTGTTGACCACAGATTCAAAGAAGCTTCAACCCCTATTCATGGGACCATATGTTGTTGCAGAAAGACCAACCCCAACCAGCGCAAGGTTGAAGAACCTATCAAATAACCTACTAGTCCCCAGACCAGTACATATTGATAGGCTCAAAAAGGTCACAACACTGAGGAAAAATGAGTTTGCACACAGACTCATTCCCCACACCTCAAAGTTTATCCACAGGATAACAAGGGATAAATCCCAAATCACACTCACCAAAGAGTCAGTTGGTCTAAACCAAATAGTACCCAGACCAGCCCACCACAAGGTGAAAAGAAACTCCAGGCAAGGGAGAATATCTAAGTAAATTACTTTTATATATTGACATGATCATATGGAATATCTATACCCACAGACTATGAATAATAGTCAAATAAGTATATACACTCTATATGAAGGAAATTAAATTTCCAACAACTGTCCAAATCAAGAATGATAAGTAGGAATTTCCATATCAGCATAGGATATGAACCCACACAAAGGACAGAAAAGACAATATACACTATATAGGTTACAAAACAATGTGCACACAAAGTAGAATCAAAGGACAGATTACTACAGGGTTGAAGTCTGAAACCCAAAAGGCTACACACAAAAAGCCAAAAGAGACTACCTAAAGGGATTAGCAACCCAAGCTTGAAGAAACCACAATTATCATACTTTTGCATCAAAGGCTAGCATCCTTGAAAGAATGCAACAATGGAAATGTTTGAACCTAAATCCTGTAAAGTACATGAAACAGAGCGTGCTATGCCAATCCTACTACTAGTGATGATGGCCACTTCTCAAGCCATCACATATGTGCCCACCGTTAGACAGAACGTTGGAGCCATATATGAGCCATTACCTGAACCATTGGTCAATGGGCACGATACCACAACCATGATATTGGCAATACCATACCATATACCTGCTCCACCAGAGACCGAAACCAAAATACTGGACCAGGTTATGGCACTAACATTTCCTACCTTGCATGACGACAGTTCTACCAGTCAGATATTACAGCAGGCAAGGGAACTAGATCTGTTAATAGACATAACAGACAAGGAAATTAACTCTACCTTAGCATCCATCCATTTGTTCCTATCAAATCCAATTAACAGTCAAGGAAGGTACAGAAGAGCACCACTTGGGTTCCTAGCCCCACTCTTCAGAGGAGCAATAGGTCTTGCCACACTAGATGACGTCAAAGAGGTCATGGACCAGATAAAGAACATAGACGGCATTCTAGAAGCTTTTTCCAAGCAAGACAAAGAAGCAGCTATATTAATTGATAAGGTCACCCAACGCCAGGACAAATTTGTCAAGGCATATGTTAAGGATAAAAGTATGCTAGACCAAACCATGAACACTCTAGGCCAAAATATGAATTTATGGGCTCAAAATATGACCACATCTCTGAACACTTATGCAAATCACGAGCACACACAAAGAAGGAAGATCCAAATTTTAACTGATGCACTCACCATTATTGTAGCAAGAATGAACTATCTGCAAGCATTGCAGCGCACCACATCAGCACTCAGGATGCTATCAGCAGGCATTATGACTGCTGACATAGTACCACCAGCTGAACTAACGGAGCATCTGAATGATCTGGACATGACACTCAGAATACACTCACCAGGATCAAAGGTCGCCATATCTGACCTTGACTACTATTATTCCCAAAGAATGATATCCTACACCTATTCGGAACGGCACATATACATCCACCTGGATATCATTGTAGCATCCACTGTCTCCACCTTCAGAGTATTTCAACTGGTAACTACACCAGTACCAATCAACACCAAGGAGACACCTACAAAGGGAGTAACCCAATTAATTACTGATGTCAAATTTTTGGCTATCTCTGAAGATGGTTCACTATTTATTGAACTAACAAATGCAGATATGCTAACCTGTCCAGGAACTAAGATCAAAATTTGTACCAAAACTAGCCCGAGGATCCATAGACATGTACCTACATGCACAGTAGCAATTTATTTGAACCAAGCTCAGCAAGTCAAGGAAATGTGCCAATTTACTATCTCACCCTTGAAGAGACCTATCTCACACGCTGTAGCCATCTCACAAGACGAATATCTAGTGACCACAAATTCTCCCACCTACACAGTTACGTGTCATGGGAAACCAGCTACTACTCACAAAGCACCATCACACTCAATCATAGGTGTACCATGCCTATGTACAGTGAATATAGATCACTATTCACTACCAAATTCTAGGTTGCCATGCAACACTACAATTTCATTTCACTATGCTTTGGAGACTATAAACCTACCTTTTCTCGCGGCTCTAAATGAAATCAAAGAAATTGGACCAGACTCAAAGGCAAATCTGCCACCTTTTCCAAAGGTCAACCTATCCAGGACACTGGATATGTTAAAAAAAAAAAAAAAAAAATCAAGTAATATTGATGAATCAACATTACTAGACCTAAACCCATTCGCAAAAACCCTGCTAGATGATGCCTCCAGCCTGGCTAAGCCACTGGAAAATAGACTAATAGAGTCCTATCTATACAAATTTGCACGGCATCCAGCAGCATCTATCATACCAATGATACTTTCGGTTATAGCTACAATTTTGGCCACCTACACCCTATTCAAAATGCACAGAGGATCCACCCTACTAGCTTATATGCCAACTGCAAAAGCATATAGATTTGTCACAGAGAAGCCTATGGAAAAAGCCTTCGAAACCCTATACAAGAAGGACACCACCACGGCACCAATAGAACAGGGCCCCACCCCTATTCTAACTATCCAGGAGACCCATACTCTTATCATAGCCATACTATTCACACTCACCATTTATTCAGCCTACAGGCTGACCAAATATCTAAAGAGTATGGCAACCAAGCACTGTGGAAAGGGAAAAGTCACTAAGAGGACAAATCCCACAGTAGTACTAAAAGTCTACAAAGGAGACACCAACTTCTCCTTCCCCTTGCGTCCAGTGCCACATGAGTTTGATACAATTATAAAAGCTTCAGCCCCAACATACAGAGATATGATTATCAAAATGTACCCTCTCCCAAGACTAGTATTTGAATGGAATGGACCAGTAGTAATTACTACTAAGAAAGGAGAGACCGCATATTTACTGCCAGAAACTATCAATCTACCATGGCGTGCCAGGTTCAGCATAATACCAGCGCTCAGGGAACCTAATCTAGATTTTGCCATGTTACTACAAAATGACATTTCACCCCAGCCTGTTACCATGGATACCCATGAGTCAAAGCTGGAAAACATCATAATTGACGACCAAAGAGAGAGCACAAATACATTCAAAAATGTACTCACCATACTCACCCAACCACCTACAGCTGTAACTAGTGAGAAAGTACATGGGGAAGAATAACACAATTATACAGGAGTGAGATTGACCAAAACTTTTGTGAAAAGTTGGTTGGCCCTGAAAAGGACCGTTTATATTGACATTTATAGATGCCACCCACTAGTTGTTATAGTCCCCCCACCCCAAGGCCTCCCAGGACTCGGCCAACTCGGCAGCGGCAGGAGATCCAATCCACGTATCTTCACTGAAGAGCCACTCGTTCTCCTCCCTCCACTGGACAAAACGTGCCTCCAAAGTAGACAAAGCATGCTCAGCGCTGTCTGCAGCATCACCCGTCACCGTGTAAGCACATAGGCCGACAGCCAATAGGAAGTCCCAGATGACCCCATCATTTCTGGTGAAAAGCAGTCGCGGGTCATATCCATCCAGATCACGTAGGGCCTGAGCCAACAGCTCCAGAGATGCCGCCCTGCGCATGGAAATCCCGCCAGCACCAAGGAAGTACCAGCCGTGATGACGGCACACCAAAACATCACCAAAACTGGCAATGTCGTGCCGGACTTTATGCAACCACCGCGTCCTTACTGAGTCATACCGACTCAAAATACTCCTAAAAGGAGTACCAGGAGTCAGCCCCTCCAAGGTGTTTTGATCACCTAACCACAGGTCTAAGGCCTGCATGTCACCCTGCAGCCAGGCCTCAGGGAGATATGCAAGTACCTCAGGTACAGCTTCCAACTCGTCCTCCAAAATTGCCATATGCGCCATACTGTGTTATCTCAAGGGTACTCAAGGAATAAGTGATCCTACTGTGGTCTACACAGCCTTTATAACCCCTCCCCACCCCCAAATGACACTGTTCACCCTCTGAAGTGATCCCCTCACTTCAGGTGACAAGTCCATGAGAAGGCACATGATCTGCTCACCAAAAGGTGTCAACCACCGGTGTCACCGCGGCACACGACGCATCTTGCGCCGCATGACACAATAGCCTCAAGGTGCCACTCAAAAATCTGCTCAAGGTGCAAAATTTTCAAACTCTCACAATCCCAAGGTCAAAGCAAGGTCTCAGTGTGTGTCAGTAGTATCAGGAAATCAATTTTAAGGTATCCCAAAATGAAACAGCCAATTTTTGAAAAATTGAAGTTTTACAAAAACAATTGCGTACTCTTAACCATGTCAAACTTGCTCAAACATGCATTTATATGTATGAAATTGTATTATTACAATCTAAATTGCTAATCAAACATGTTTGTATATAACACCGTATTTGCACTATATTTTACACTGTATACCTTTGTATTATGTAAGACTATTTACAGAAAAACATGAAGCAAAAAGGGAGATAGTCCGCTGACTAACCCTAGGATACTACACAAAAGACTTAAATCTCACAGCAGCGGCCCACTGCAAAGACATTTCTGATCAAAGTGTAGATCCACAAGTTGCAAATTGCCAACACCAAGAATCTTGTAAGATTCAACTATCATTGCAGAAACAAGATACCGAGTCATTTTTATGACATTATGAACACTTACCCTCCACCGGATAAGGACAAAATATCTGCATAAAAAGGACTGTATTTGTACATACAAACTTACAAACTTAAGTAATGCAAAATGTCAGATGACACAATTATGAACACTTATCCGCCACCGGACAAGCACATAACTATGCATAAAACGTACATTACTGATTGCTATATCACGCAAATCCATAGATAAGCGCTATCTAGAAATAAGAAAACAAACTTCAAGCCGGTTGGCCTACTTTTATATAAAAGTGGCCTTGGTTTTTTTGGTATCAAACAAAAAAGTTTGTAAAAGATTATCATAAGATTTTGCATAAATTGCATTATACGCTGTATATTTGTATTCACATGTGAACATTGATATATCAAAATCCACTCAGTTCCACAAAGCACCTATTTCACCAAAGACAGCCTATTACTTGATAACACATTTTTCATCATGTTTTAGAATTAAGACAAAGATGTACCATGCTGTGTATATAATTCAAACAATGATTTGAAAAGTGTCAGATAAAGACACAATGTATTACTACACTGTATAACTATGTGATTAAGAAAGTACCAAGTTGGTACAAAGAAGGTTTACATACCTTATAGTTAAGATTACACTGTATATAATGTAGATGACTAGCCAAGCACAAAACCAAAATTCT
Organism: Harmothoe impar; assembly: GCA_947462335.1. Taxonomy (NCBI): domain Eukaryota; kingdom Metazoa; phylum Annelida; class Polychaeta; order Phyllodocida; family Polynoidae; genus Harmothoe; species Harmothoe impar. The sequence goes on from CANHQG010000178.1 coordinate 43,848, forward strand.
CCCCAGACCTTTGGTATTTACATACTCTCACATCATCTATATTACAAAAAAAAGTGTACTTCACTACAAAAAAAAAAGAAAAAAAAAGGTAAATTCTATTTGCCACCAAAAATTGTGGACAAAATTCCAAAATTCACCCCAAATTTTTAGATGGAATGACAACTGACGGAGAGTTGTCCTTTTTCCCGAGGGGGAGGCACCTGTCAGGTATGACCGGCGAGCCCGGCGAGCCCGGCGCTGCGGGCGCCCGCGTGTTCAAGCCGACGGCGGGAGACGCTACTCCCGCCGCCGGCACACGCAGGCGCGCGCCGGCCCGCATAGGCGGCGCTCCAGTCGGCACTCCCGCCGCCGCCAGGCGACGCTCATCCCGCACATTGTTTCCCACAGACCAGCATAAGGGTCACCCCTTTGATGTACACTAACAGGGGTAGACAAACTATGGAGGGGTATTGTGTGACTGTCTCTCTGACTGTTACAGCCCTCCAACCACTGTCAACTGACACTAACACTCAAGATGCCATGCTGGTAGCCTGGCCCCCTTAAATAGGGTCAGGTCCCAGCACTGGGCATCTCCATCCTCACTCTACACTTGGACACCACAGAGCAAGGACCTCTCCACTGACTGAGAACAAGGCTATAGGCTATGCCCTACTAGGCCCAACTATCAGACATGGTGTAGGACCCCCTTGGCTCTAGTCCAGTACTAACCTCAGGGTTATTAGGTATATTTACCAAGACCTATATTATTGTGTGGATAGGTGTAACTGAGTGGAACCTACATTGTACTACTGTACTGTTGCTGTCAACTTGTAATAAATACCAACTATACTACAAGACCTCAAGACTTACTCATATCATATTAAAGGGATCTCCCAACTAAGGGGATTCCTTCTATGACAAGAGCACATCTGCTGGTCATTATATGAGCTTTTCAGACACCCCAAATTTACCGGGTGGCCGAGGAGTAACAGTGGAAAGCGCCCTGTACGCATCAACTCCGGGGAGACCTGTAAGGATAGGACCCCTGACTACTTGGCAGGCTGCCCAAAATGCGAAGTTGCGCAAACAGCAGGAAATGCTGGAAGCGGAATGCCAAAAGATGGCAGCCGCACAGGAAGCGGCAGCTCGGGGATACCATACTCCGGGTACCTTGGCTGAGTGGCAAGCTGCTCAGACCGAAAAGATGTTCCAGGAACAAAAAGTCCTGGAGGATCAGAGACGGGACGTGTTCCGAGCACAGGAGGCTGCCCTGGAACAGCAACGGAAACGAATGAATGAGAATGCTGCATTGGCCGAGCAATTGGCCGAACAAGAGGCAGCAGTACTCACAGCTCGGGCGGAAGGGTTGAGAGCTGCTTGCGAGGCTGCGAAAGCTAAGTTAGCACAAGCCCAAAAGGAGTAGAGCAGGACGCTTCGGCGGCCATCTCCAAATGCTTATCGATTACCTCTAAAATTAGAGGATCGTCAAATGCAGCCAGAAGGATAGCCAGCAAACCTAGTCCGTACTGGCAGAGGAACTCTTGGGAAGATTGGTTAGGGGCCACGCTGGAGGATATCAACCTTAGTGGTTGGGATCAAAACGAAGCAATCCCTTACATTTGTAAAGGATTACGATTGAGAGATGGTCTCATAGCCGTCAAACAATGAAAAGAGGATTGTGGCTCGAGAGGAACATTCAAACAGCTTGTGGAAACATGCACAGTGCTGTTCGGAGGTTCGGCTCGGACTGATCCTATGGTAGCTTTTAAGAAGCGAGTGCAAGGCAAGCACGAGGCTCCTCGAGTGTTTGGTCTTGCTTTAATGAGACTCCTGAAGAAGGTCCATCCATCTTCATGATGCCTTATTCTCTAAGGAACTGTTCTCTCAGTTTGTCGCCAGACTGAGGGACCCAGATGTACAACACGTTGTGTATGATACGTGGAGGGCAGATACATCCTTGGATGACCTTTTTAAGGCCATCGAGATACATCCCTTCAAGAAATCACTGCTTGGGGCGTGCTTGAGGAGTGCGCATTGAACCTTGGGGAGGTGTTGGAGAGAATTCGGTCCAATGGGTTGACCCTGAAGCCGAAGAAATGTGAACTTTTCCGGAAGTCCATGGTTTATTTGGGACGGATCATCTCCACGAAAGGAGTGGAGGCGGATCCGGCTAAACTGGAAACTGTGGAAACCTGGGAGGTTCCGAAAGGTCTGAAAGATGTGAGGTCCTTCTTGGGGTTATGTTCCTATTACAGGGACTTCATCCCTGGATTCTCGAGAGTGTCTCAACCTCTGCAAAAGTTGAGCCACTGGACTCCAGGGAGGAAAAAGGAACCTTTTCCCTGGGGGATGCAACAGAATAGGGCCTTCAAAGAGATTAAGGCGCTGTTTCGGGACACCCCCGTGTTGAGGTACCCTACGGAGAAGGGGCATTTCATCCCCCTGTGTTAGTGGGGACCTTCATGATGGGGGCATGAAGGAGTAGAATAACTTCATCGGGAGCCTTCCATATTACCAATGGGCATACCGGATTCGTAAAAGGCGACAAAACTTGAGGGGTCTCGTGCCTTGCTGCTGTGATCAGTCACGTAAGCTGTTTTGACAACCGCTGCCCATATCCGCGGGCCTGGGCCTTCTTGCTGGTGGTCTGGCATGGGATTCCTCCTCAGTGAACCACGTCTGAGATATCAAAGGCCGTGGTTTGTCTGGCCCTGCCTACTATGGTACTGGCCCAGGTAGCTAGGTCCAGGCAAATAAAAGAACACTTGCTATCCTTCGAAAAGAGTAGGGGACGTGCCCCGGTAGCGGTTTTCTCCCTCACCTCATAGATGCGGTCATTCATTTCATAGATTCGATCATCCATAGATGCAGTCACTGCTGTATTGGGCAAGCAGCATATAAATACCTGTCCTACTGCTGCAAGGTACTTGATGTACGTCTGGACGTTAAACAAATCAATCAATCAATCAATCAATCAATCCTTGACACTGATGCGAGCAATGAGAGCATCGGGGCCGCATTGTCCCAAAGCGAGGAAGGAATAGAGGTCCCGCTGGCGTTTGCTAGTAACAGTATGAACAAGGCACAGAGAAACTATTGCACTACCAAGCGAGAGCTGCTGGCGGTGGTAGTTTACACCAAGAAGTTTAGGCACTTCTTGTACAGTGGGAATTTCACATTGCGGACTGATCATGAGGTGGCTCCTTAATTTTAAGGACGCGGAGGGAATGATTGGACGGTGGCTGAAGCATATTAATGCTGACTGTCTGATTAAACGTCCGGTACGCCGTTGCATGCGTCCGGATTTCTGGGGATTGTGGTGCTCACAATGCTGTGGTAGCGAGTGTGCGTTTGCCTTATGATGGGTTGTTACAAAACCTGTTGGATTGGTCCACCGACACTATAAGGACGTAACAGATGGCCGATCCTACCATAGCACGATTGAGGGAGCTAGTTCCCACCGGGATCTGTCCAGTGAGGCCCGAAATATCACTGGAAAACAGGGAGATGCGACGCTTTCTAGCTCAGTTTCATGAACTAGAAATGCTAGATGCATTATTATGTAGATGGAAGTCCTGTCCAGGGAAGCGGAGGGGTTAACAAATGGTAATCCCGGCTGCTATGCGGAAGGACATTCTCTACTATTGTCATGGCCATTCTATGAGTGGCCATTTCGGAAAGAAGCGTTCACTTGAGAGATTGAGTCGGCGGTACTACTGGCCCGGCATGTCTGGTGATTTATTGAGATGGATCGAGACGTGTCCGGCCTGCTGTTTAGGCAAGCCCGGTCCCGGACTGGGCAAATTGCCCCTGCAACAGTCCTGAGTTATTCGGAGTAAGATTTGCCCGAATAGCTGTAGATATTATCAGTGGAGTGAAGCCCACTCCGAAAGGTAATACGTGTATGATGGTGGTCTCGGACTACTATACTAAATACACGCGAGTATACCCCCTGGAGGATCACACTGCCGCTACCTGTGCAGAAGCACTGGTGAAGGGATGGATTCTCCATTTGGGTGCTCCCTTGATGCTACATAGTGATCAAGGGAGGGAATTCAAGTCTAAATTGTGGGCCGCTATGTGTCACCAATTGGCTATTTGCAAGACCCGAACGAATCCGTACCGACCACAGTCAGATGGACAGGTGGAGAGGTTCAATCGGACTTTGATTCAGGTCCTAAAGCCCTTAGTGAATACTCATATGGATGATTGGGACGATCAATGTGAGTTTGTAGTGCATGCGTATAACAATACAGTGCATAGTTCCACCAATTGCACCCGAACCTTAGTGTTCGGAGAGGACTTAATCATGCCAGCGGACTTAGTGTTCGGAGTGTTAGGGATTAGTCCGGAGGCACCATTTGTGGAGTCTCTGAAAGAGAGGTTCCAATTCGCCTATGAAACGGTGCGAGCCCACTTGCTCAAAGCCACTTCATGGCAGAAAGTAGGTTATGACACCGGGTTGAAGTTACAGCGGTTCGTGGTAGGGGACAAGGTGATCCGTCTGCATGAACCCCTATGTAACGTCAAGCTGGCGAATAACTGGGATGGACCCCATATTGTGTTTAAATGTGTCAGTCAAACGACTGTGTTGATCCAGTCCGAATCGGGGCTTATCAGGACGAGTCATGTCGCCCGGTTACGCGCTTGGGCTGGGAGGGAGCTCACCCCGGAAACGGAGGTGGGAAAAGAGAATCCGGAGGGTTCCATTCCTTACCTTGGAAATGGTATCGCCGGATACCCCAAGGAGGAGGGTAAGGAAGCAACCTCGGAAGACCGTGAAAAAGAAAGTCTCGGCAGACGAAGGAAGGAGGGCACGGAAAACCAAAATCAAGGCTGGATTATTGGTTAAGAACGAGTGTCCTCCGGCCAGGTTACTGAATGCGGACGGTAATCCCGTTCGAAGGAGCCCTAGGCTGGTGGTTAGGGGAGCTGTGACCTAGCCTGTTACACAACAAGTGTGGTGTCCTGTATTGTCCATTTTTATGTTATATGTGTGCTACGTACAGGGGCGCTCAGAGTCATAAGGAAGGAATAGAGGAGTAATCCCAGAGGGTGGTGAACGTATAAACCGGTGGGATAACCTTTGATATCTCATATATATTCACTAAAACTCCCGATGAGCTTCCTATTCTAGGTACTTTTAATTCTTGGGAGCCACCCAAGTGGCATGTTGATCCCCCAGCCCCGAGCAGCGGGGCGGGAAGGGTCATGACTTCATTAAAGAGAATTAGGTCACACAGGATAACAGGGATCGTGTCCAATCACGCTAGACGCCGCGCATGCGCATTGTATTAAAAACAAAAGCGCGGGAACCGCCATATTGATTTTGGCAGTGAGCCAGGTCAGTGTACGCGGGTGGCAGCGGTGGAGAAACGTGTTTTTGGCAGTTTTTAAGTTGCAAACCCTTCGTAAAGAGTAGGTAAGAGAGTACCCTCTTTGTGTGAGTTCTTTTGAACAGTTTGGGGCAGCGGGAAACTTATAGTTTCCAGTCAAACCTCTGTCAAAAGGCAACCCTGTGCGGGTAAGGATGGCCGAGCAGCAGCTCCACCACTCAGAACCACTTGAGGACCCCGAGATGGCTTCTGCTGTCAAGGGACTCCTGGCCGCTAACCGCGGGTCAGAAGATGAACTGAGTGAGAAGATACCCAGCAAATTAGTTTGACTTAGTTTCTGGAACGTGCACTTTGTGTGACTGTTGTCCTATGGAACTAATTGGCACAATATGACACCATACCCCATAGGACAAGAAGTGGCACATATTCACACATTTTCACACAAATTCACACATATTCACACAGCATCATGTACCATGGCACAACAATGTTTCCAACCATATTGTTTCACTTTTTCGATTTTTTTTTGGAAAAAGAAAGGAAAGTCTGTTTAGTTTGTAACACTCATTATATTTAGAAGTTGGCATAGGGCACCATGGCAGAAATATGTTAGTGCACTCCCTGCTGTATATGGGCATACTATCTCATTCAACAAGATTCCTACCATGGTAGTGTAGGCCTGATGAAGTTATGTACAATTAATGCCAATTATCAGCTGTATACACATGTAACAAAAGGTCAGACCTTTATCCAAACAAGATTACCAGAGGAAAGGTGTCTGTGGTCTGTCCCTCTTAATGCTGCTTTAATCAAATCATATGGTGTGTTTTTCAATCACTAATGGAACTTGATAGAATTAGAGGTGTATAGCTAGGTCTAATGTGCATTGACAACATGTTATTATGGTTATAAACAATGAAAATGATTCCATTTCACCCATGAGAATAACAATGAACAACAAAGATGACACCTGGTGTCAAAACCATGCACTATTCCAACCTGACAAAGTGATAATGGTTATGTTTGAAGATGTGTGAGTGTGTGCCAGAAGGGAAACTAGGTGACACTGCATCACACAAATACCTGTTATGTGTGACACCAGGTGTCATCAAAGTTGATTATACCCCTTTTCCTGATTAAAGAGAATGATTTTCTTTAGCTATAAGTATCTAAACAGGGTCCCAATGTATTGTGAATCAGACAATGCACCTGTCCTTCTATTAACATTCATTACGTATATAAATAGATGCCATATCATTTTAATGAAAGCAGCATTAAGAGGTCCAGATGCTAGACACCTTTCCTCTGGTCATCATGTTTGGATAAAGGCCTGGCTATCTCCTGCTGCTCATGTGAACTCTAATTTTGATGGTTATAATGGTACATATATTCATCAGCCCTATGTTGAAATGCTAGGAACCTGATTGAATGAGCTTGTACAAACCAGCAGCACACACACCAATAGTGTGCTATGACTATCTATGTCAAATACTGCTGGTTGTAAAAAGTATTGCAGTATTTCCTATCTTTTAGTAATTCATAATGAAACTAAAAATACATGACTAAACATTTTGGTTTAGGGCATTATATATTTTGTCATTTGGTGTGAATAAGCTTTTTAAAACTGTGTGAATCTGTTCCATGGAACACTGTGTCAGTGTGTGTGAGTCTGTTACATGGTATACATGTCACACAAAATGCACGAAATGAGCACACAGTTCCAGGGGTAAAACAGGGTGAAACAATCTGGAACTAATTTGCTGGGTAGCGGATATGGAAGTCGATCCCGCTGTCTCCCCAATTCGGAAATCCCCCTCTCCGGAAGGTGAGGAGGAATTCGACCTGCCCCAGAGTTTGGAGCTCCCCGAGATGGAGTCTGAAACAACGGGAAAAGATTGCCAACCATCCCGGTTGGTAAGCCTGAGTGTGTCGCCAACTTTGAAGAAGACAGTGAACCGACGACTATCTATGAAGGATAGCGCAACGACTAGTGACGACTCCGGGGATACCACTGGACCAATGACTCGGACCAGTGGTAAGAAGTCATCAAGGGACAGATCCAAGTCTACGGACCGAACATCTGCTTCCAAGGTGACCAAGCAGACCGGACCGGGCAAGAAGCCTTTACCTAAGGTGGAGAAGCCCGATCCGAAAGGGAAGAAGTCAGGTACTGCGAGTACTAAAACTAAGAAAGACTCCGCCACCACTGCTTCTACCAGCAGTGCAGCAAAGGAAGTGAAAAAGCTGAAGGGTAAGATTGATGCGAAAGCTGACACTAAACCTAAGTCGGCATCCGGGCGTAAGAAATCAGAAAGCGAAATCCGGGAGTCGATGACCAAGAAATTGGCTAACGCTCGCCTAACGGATCTATTGTCCTTATCAAAGGGCATAGATGCAAGCGCCGCAGTGGCTGCCACTGCAGCCTTAGCCACAGGAAGTGGCATAGGAGGGCGTCTGAAGATGTCTAACACTGTGGGCCAGTTGGAGGGGAGGCGGTCAACCCTGACCGAACCCGTAGAGATTGACTTCAGTCTAGGGGGATCCGCAGTGGTCTCGTCTGTGACCACTGAAGTCGTCTCGGAGCCTGTAAAGGACACTTTCAAGGTGCCGGCACCCCAACACCCTTGAAAGTCACTGAAACCACATCGGCTCCACCACCGGAGGAGCCCGTGATTGACCCGGAGCAGAAAGACGGGGTGTCCGACATGGATACTTCGGAAGAGCCCGGGAAGATTGGAGAGGCTGCTGGTGGTGATCCCGCTCTGGGATTGGCCGCTTCTCCGAAGGGAAGTGGGGGATCAGGAGGTATCCTGGCTCCCCATTCCCATGATGATCGTTTTAAGGACGATGACATCGTCCCTAGAGCGTTCCGGAAGAGCTGAGTTAACACACTGAGCGAGACTGAATTCAAGCTAATTGACTTCAGTCTGACTGCTACGTTTGGGGGTTTGGAGCAGTTAGGGGACACCTTCCCTACCTGGTTTCCGGACCGTCTGAACAGTAGTTAAGAGGAGGTAGAGGAGGATAGGAAGAAGGAACGCCTTCTCCTAGTCGCTGAGCATCAGTCTGGGCTTGCGGACCAGCCCACTGCCCTAGCCAAATTGGACTCCGATATGGAGACCTTTGCCGATTTCCGCACTGTCCTCGGACGGCGTGAGAAACGGAAGAGCAAGACTCCAGCAGGAAAGCTCGCCCAGGCGTTAGCCCAGAAAACAAAGGAGGCTATCGCTGACGCAGCTCAGGAGGCGGAGGCTATTGAACAAGAGTCAGTGGGGGTTCGCACGAATCTCACTGCTCGACAGGAACGTGCAAACCTTCGGGACCGTGTGTTGAAGGATGCCATCCGGAGGGCGTCGCTGGACGCTGGGCAATCCCCGCCGGAGGTTGACTCCATTCTGGCAGGTATTGACATGATGCCGGGGAAGGAACTCGCTGGGATGGTGGACACTGCCCTGAACACAATGCAGTGAGTGGGTTCCAGTATTTCGCACCTGTGTGTGTGGCAGACTGTGTGAAGGACAACCGGTCCTCTCAGCGTCCATTAGAAACCAACGCTGAAGGTTTCTCTGATGATGAGGAGTGGATAAAGGAGGATCCGCTGGATCGTTCGATCCTGCTGTATCACTTCGATATCCTCAAGAGAGTATGTATTGCGAATAAGAAGTACTACAACTTGGTCCAGAAGGCAAAGATCTTTTGGGCAGTGGGGAGGTGGTCACCTGTCACTCCATGCCCATTTTTGACTTGTCAACAGGAGGACGAGACACGCGGCACACCCTGAGCCTGGCACACAAAGGCTAGGTACGCTCGCCACGTAACGGAGAAACACTTGCGGCATTACATTCGCTACGATTGTGTCAGTGTTGGGTAGAAGGGAAGCAAGGAGTGTCCCGACGGCGCACAGTTGGTTCGGAGGGCAGATATCGTCCGACACATGGCGCTGAAGCATAAGGTATCTTTGCAGAGAGCGGCAGCCCGTATCCAATCGGCGCACCAAACTGCCTGGACAAATTATTGTTCAGACAGTATGGAAAACGTCAATTTGGACTTTGGCACGAGTGAGAAGGGAAAGGTCAAGGTTTTCTACAAACCAAGACCGAAACACCCAACACATTCCAGAGGGGGAGCGTTTCAGCAGCACCTCAATAGCACAAGGCCAAAACGGGCCCCAAAGAGACAGGGGAATGCCTCCGACCAGGCGTCTGCGAAACGACCGGGGACACAGAGTTCGGAGCGACCCTCAGTACTGGAGAAGGTAGCGCCCGAACACCAAGGGCCCACCTTCACGTCCAAGACAACAGACTGGAAGTCTGGTCCCTCTACTGGACCGACATCAGGAAACACTGAATAGCTGGCAGGACAACTTCCACTGCCTGATGGCTACCCTGTGCATGGATGTAATGAACCTCTCGTTGAATTGCATCCAGCATTTGCACCGAGCTGAATCCGAGATTCAGAAGGAGGCAGCTCGTGCTGATGTCGAGAAGGAGACCGAAAAGGCTCTGAAAGACCAGGAACAGGCCAAGATTGATAAGAAATGGCATAAGAAGGAGACTAAGAGAGTCCAGAAGAAACTTACTGAGGAACATCAGAAGTTTGAATCGTGCTTCGGACACAAGATGTCTGAGTGGGATGGATCCAGGCGGATGATTGAAACCTGGCTCCAAGAATTGGATGCTAATGCGGAGGAAGACTCCGATTCGGAGGATGAGGGCAAACATGAATGTGAGCCTGATTCCAGCTCGGGTTCAGACACTGATTAGGATTACCCAATGAGTGTCTACCTGTTGGGGCGGGATATACCTTAGGCCAAAAAAAAAGTTGTGTTCAGGTATCCCTAGCGCCCCTATTTTTTTTGGCCCTACCAAATTTTTTTTTTTTTCTTTTCTGGAAGGCATTTTTTTAACTAAAATATATTTTTTCCGAAAATCATATATTTTTCTGAAAATTATAGGAAATGGGAGGAATTTTGTCTTAAAATCCTTAAAAAAATTTGGTAAAAAAAAATAAAAAATCGACCTACCTACCCTATTTTTTTTGGGCCATGTTACCTGAACACAACTTTTTTTTTTTGGCCTTAGTGATGTTCTGCCCCCATTGCAGTACTCCGAATGGGAGTACTCGGGTCTGGACAGAGAGGAGCGGCAGGCCATGTTCGCAAGGACATGGTCTGCCAGGATTCACCACGTACGGAATGGAGCAGCACATCCGGACGGGATACAGTGCCTCGGGAGGATATACATACGAAGGACTTGGTCTGGAGACCCACAATTTTTTTTATCAGGACCGAGTGCTCCTATAACTTTATTTTTGGGATAACACTGTTTGGATACAGCCCGGAGGCAAAACAGTTGTTACTATGTTACCCTTTATACTCCTGAGAAAGATCAATGAACTTTTTGATCCGGTTAGTAGGGGCTGAAAACTCAGTAGGTCCTGAACCCCGGGCGAAATGCACCATCTCATGGATCGAGGATGTCCGGATCGTCACTGGAGACAGTGTATGCTATTAAAAAGAATATTACTATATATTAAACTTTGAAATTAAAACCAAGTGATAGTGTTTATCACTTCTAGTAATATTTGTATATTAATACTACGGGTTGTAATTATAGCCCGGGGTCCTATAGGGACGAAATTTTGTGATACTGTTTTTATGTGTTCAGGAGACTTGGGTGTACATAATATTAGTATATATGTGTTAACTCTATTTATCCAAGGGAGTAGAGTGTAATGTCTATTGCAGTCACTATATATACTTGTGTGTAAATAATAACTTATAGGTTCAACAGAACTACCATATTTCTAAAGGGTTACTATATTAGAGCCCCTAAGGTGGTATCGTAAGATAATGCCAGTTCGAAGTGTTTTCGAACTGTACCCTTAATTATTTACCTCCCGGTTATTATCTGGTAGGGGGTAGCGCAGGGGCTAGGGTTAAGGGTTAATTATATGGGGGTTCTGTTGGATGCTGTGTTGCGAACTCCGTCTGAACCCTTCAGTCCGACGACAGGTGGTAGCACCTGTTCCGGGCTTGGGGTATGGACAGAGGTCGCTATAGGCTTCCGGTCTGCATGTGCGCACGCAGGCTGGTCGCCTATATATAGCCAGCATCCGATGGGACTCGTCGGTCACTCTGGATCCATACTGGACAGAGGCCCTTGAGATCGTATCGGCCGCGAGCCTACTGACCCGCTCCGAACTCTATAGTGAGTTCGCACTGATATAGCTTTGCCTGTCTAGGTTACTGAATAAACCTTTGATTCACAACCTGTAAACTTGCTAATCCTAACTGTGTCGACCTTGTTCTTTACTTAATAACTTACCAATATCAAAAGGAACAAAGTCTCGTTTATTACAATTGTATAGTCTCATCATTGAAAGAGTTGCATAGATATGTGAGTTTATCATGGATTTGTGAATATACGGCCACTCAAAAAAAAGAAGTTGTTTCTCATCACCGCGCGCGTCATAAAATTCATGATTTGGGAACACTTTTTTTTTTTTTTTTACATTTTTGATGAAAAATATGTTAAAATTGGATAAAATATTGGCAATTTTGTTATCAAATTAAAGCTTATGCTGTCAGTAATGCAGTCAGCTAGGAATAACTTCCATTATAACAACTTTTACTGACCAATAAACTCCGAAATACTCGTCATATTTTTCACTGCTTGGTGATGAGAAACAATTTTTAGATATCAATTTGCACACAGCAGATTCGGAATCAGCACCCTCAAATTACCCAGATACAATACTCAGACAAAGTATTGGTCTCTACACCAACCTAAATGTTAATATTGACAATTGGTCTGCATCCTCTGATCACTGGTCATCCTTTCTTAAGTCATAACTTGTCTTCTCTGGCTCCTAACCAGTCCTGTCCTCCCAGAAGCCTGACCTGACCTTGACCTTACATTATATATGTATAATTGATAAGAGTGTAGATATGTGGAATCTGATATAACTGGATGGTGAAATATTAAAGTGCTATTGAAATATTAGACCTTGCTACCCAGTCTGCGGCAGAGTAGTCTCTGGGCGCCTCAAGTCTCCAAAGTAGCCTTCATTCTCCAGCAGAGGTTTGGTGCTGACTAACTATGCGTGGCGGCCATTATCCACCGGTGGATATTGGAGAGTGATGGAGAGCTGAAGCCTACAGAAATATAATTCAACGACACGGGTGGAGACGTCTATCGGCAACATCTTGCGATAGATTGCTTGCTACCATGTCATATCTTACCATGCAGGTTACCATGCAACTGATGTGTCCTTAGACCATGACCTTAACTTTTAACAGGTCACAATGACCTTCAGTGTAATATCCCTTTCATAATAGAAATACAGGACTAACTTTTCTCTTTTGTTTAGTGATATCTTAGCCATTTGGATATCGCTGCTTTGGTATTATTTTCCATCATTCACCTGTGACCTTGACCTTGATCAAGGTCATATAACATACTGTAGTGGGAGCGGCGGATCGAGTGGCGGATCCCACGTCGTCTGGCGGATCTGGCGGATTCCGCTAGACGGCGTGGCGGTCGCCACTCTATATAAGGATCCGCAGCGGAGCTGGTGGATCACTCTCTATCCAGCAACTGAAGCGCGCGGATGTCAGCTCTCGCTCCCGCTACACCAATTTGATGTGCCTTGTACTATTTCTTGAGACCATAATATAATTATCCCTGAACCTTAATTGGAGCTGTGTCTTGTTCTATTTCCTAGCTAAGTGTTTGCCCTAGTCCTTTTACAGTGGTGACAGCGGTTTCAACAAACTAACAGACGAACCACGCCATGGATAGGGCTTCAGAAGGAAGTGCAGCTGGGACTGAAGGAAGGATGGAGAGGCCAGTGGGGGAGGACGTTTTCCTACGACTACCCACGGAGACTGCTCGGGATCTGATGGGAGAAACTCCTACAGATGAGGGAGACCGCGAGCAGGAGCTGGAGAGAGAAAGGAGAGCCCAGAGGGAGTGGGTCATCCGGTGGAGAGAGGAGGAGACCAGGAGGTTGGAACGATTGGAAGCAGAGAAGACCGAGAGGGCTTCTAGATGGACGGAGGCTGTGGAGAGGTTTGGGCAGCTGGGGATAGCAGCCGGAGAGCAGGAAGGAGACGAGGGCAGTAGAACGTGGGGTCCCATCGGGGAGGTTCTGACAGCGCAGGACGAAACAGTCCCATACGCTCCGCTCTGCGAAATCTACAATTGGGGGTGCCGCAATTGGGGGTGCCGTTCGCAAAGATCACGGGACCGGAAGGGGAACCCATGAAACAGGAAGCCAAGGGTGACACGTCCGCTTCATCCGGAATGGGAGCTAGTCGCCTGGCGAAGCCCGTTATTGCACCCTGCAAGTTTGATGGCCAACGGCACCTCACCGAGTGGCTGGTCCATTTCGATTTGTGCCGGCAGGCAAGCGGATGGGATGAGCGGAGCACTGGCGTCTTCATGGGACTGAGTCTCACGGGGGTGGCTCGGCGCTTGCTGACAGGCATTGAGCCGTCAGCGGAAGGAGGGTACCAAAAGTTGCGTGCCGCCTTGGTGGCACGGTTCCAGCCCCCTAACCAGGCCGCAATGTATAAGGCGCTGCTACGGGGGAAGGAACGGTCTAAGAGTGAATGCCTCCAAGCTCATGCGGAGGAGGTCGAACGATACACCCGATTGGCGTACCCTGGCACGGACATGGCCACCATAGACGTTATGGCCAAAGATCGGTTCGTCGAGTCCCTCCGCGACCAGCAGCTGCAGATCTGGATACATCAGAGCAGCGCCACTACCCTCCTAGAGGCAGTCCAGGTGGCACTGCACGCCGAGGCCTGCATGAGGCCCTACGGGTCACAGGTGGTGCGCACCACCGGGCAGACCATGAGGGAGGAGTTGAAGGGTGTGCGGGAGGACCAAGAGAAGGAACGTATCGCCAACGCTAGGTTCCGCGAGACCGTGACGGCCGCCCTGTCGGCGCCCACTAACCGAGGGTCCTCGGGCCAGTCGAATCGCGGGAGAGGACAAGGTAGCCGCCTCCCACGCCCGCCCATGTCCGAGGTGCGGTGTTGCCACTGCGCCTCTCTCGAACACCAGCGCCGGACCTGCCCCGCGTGGAAGGCGCAGATGGCAGCCGCGGACGCTAGGGCCCAGCGGCCAGGGGAACAGACCCTAACGGCCACCGTACCGACGGCCCCCGCAGTTGTCCCGGTTGCGGAAAACTAGAACCATCCCTAGAGGATAGCCACTCTAGGGTCGACAGAGCAGAGCATGGGCACACGATAGAGGTAGCGACGGGACGTCTGGAGGCGGGCGGTTCAGGGCTCCTGGTGGAAGGCAAGATTGCAGGACGGGCTGTCGGGTGTTTAATGGACACCAGGCCACGGTGAATATCTTGTCGCTTTCATGGTGGAGGAAGAACGGGGAACCCGGGTCGTTAATGACTACTTCTGAGACGGTGTATTCGGTGGAAGGCCGGCCCATGCGGCTACACGGCAAGGTGGAGGTGCTGTTAAAAATCAGCAAGTGGGTGTGGACGGTCCCGTTCGAGCTGGCGGAGATCGCAACCGAGGCAATATTGGGGACGACGTTCCTGCGGGAATCACGGTTCCTAGTAGACCTGGCGTGGGAGCGCCTAATACTAGAGGCGGGGGACGAGAGGAAGCAGGGAGAGCTCCGTGTCTGCAGGGTCATCAGCTGCCGGACAGCTGTGGTCGGCCCGGGAGAGGAAGCCATCCTGGGAGGCTACCTTGTTGAAGACTGGGAAGGGGAGGATGTTGGCATGATCGAAGGCCTACGAGAGATGGAGGAGCATAGGGGCGTCTTGGTAGGGCGCGCGCTCATGGACACCCGGGAGGAGGTCACACCAGTGAGGATCTTCAACCCGGGCCAGAACCCAGTCATCATCTACAAAGATATGACCTTGGCCTCGCTGGAGGTCGTCAGCACCCCGGAGGAAGGGGGACCGCCGCCGGCGGGGAAGACCTGCCGCATGGTGACGCTACAGCCTCCTCCTACGACAGAGGAGACAGAAGCCGTCGTCAGCACTCTGACTGACGGAGTGGAGGCTGTCAAAAGAAGGGGGCGTTGGCCGACCTGGTGCGGAAACACAGGGCCGCTTTCCAACTCCGGCCGGGGGACACAGGCCGCGCAAACACGGTGCAGCATGGAGGTGGACCTGGAGGTGGACAAGATACTGGAAGCCGGGGCAATCGAGGAGTCAGAGGGGTCCTGGGCCTCCCTGGTGGTGTTGGTTCGGAAGAAGGATGGAACGATGCGCTTCTGCGTGGACTATCGCCGCCTGAACGGCATTACCAAGAAGGACGCCTACCCCCTCCCCCGAATCGATGATTCGCTCGACACGCTGGCAGGGTCCCGCTGGTTCAGTACCATGGACCTTGTCAGCTGCTACTGGCAGGTGGCCATGGCGCCGGAAGACCGAGAGAAGACGGCGTTCGCAAAGCACCGGGGGCTGTTTCAGTTTACGGTCATGCCATTCGGCCTCTGTAACGCCCCCGGGACATTCGAGCGCTTGATGGAAGTAGCCATGCGAGGTCTACAGTGGACCTCGTGCTTGGTGTACTTAGACGACATCATCGTCTTCTCCCGGGATTTTGAAAGCCACCTGTCGCGGCTGGGGGAAGTGCTGACCCGCCTGGAAGCGGAGGGTCTGAAGGTGAAACCGACGAAGTGCCACCTCGCCAGGCGGAAGGTGGCATTCCTAGGCCACGTGGTGAGCGCGGAAGGGATCGCCACTGACCCCGACGAGATCGAGGCGGTGAAGGACTGGCCTATACCGGAGAGTCTGACCGAGGTTCGCAGCTTCGTGGGGTTGGCCAGCTATTACAGGTCCTTTGTGCCGAAATTCGCTATCGTAGCCAAGCCCCTGACCTCCTTGGCGGAGAAGGGACGGGTTTTCCGGTGGGATAGAGAATGCCAGACCGCCTTCGACACGTTGCGAGGGCTGCTTATCTTGGCCCCCATACTCGGGTATCCGCAGGACGAGGGCCAGATCATACTCGACACGGACGCCTCCGACACGGGCCTGGGGGCAGTCTTGTCCCAGATGCAGGAGGGACGGGAGGTGGTCCTGTCTTTCGGGAGCCGGACGTTGGGGAGAGCGGAGCGCAACTATTGCGTCACCAGGAGGGAACTGCTAGGAGTCCTTTTCGGACCACGCCACGCTGAAGTGGGTTATGGCGTTTAAGGATCCCGAGGGACAGGTGGCCGGGTGGCTGCAAATCCTGGGAACCTACGACTATTCCATTCAGCACCGACCGGGGCGGTTACACGGCAACGCCGACGGCCTTTCGCGCGCACCGTGTCGACAGTGCGGGCGCTGTGATGGGGAGCCGGAAGAGGTTAGCCACGTGGTGCGGGCCATTACCCGGCAGGGGGCCACTGACCCCACGGTGGCAGAGAAAGTATGGGCGGAGTGGGTCAAGGACCAGAAGGAGGACGCCGTTTTGGGACCCGTATACCAATGGGTGGAAAAGGGGGTGACCCCCACGGCGGAGGAAATAGCAGCAGCCCCCTACGCCTTGAAGTCACTGGTAGGCCAAATGAGCCGGTTAGAGATACGGCAGGAACTGCTCGGACGGTGGTGGTTCGTGCCGGGAAGCACGAGGGCATTCCAGATCATGGTGCTGGAAAAGCGGACGGAAGAGGCCTGGAGAACAGCGCACGGGGCCGGGGTAGCCGGTCACTTCAGTCGTGACCGCACGCTGCGGAAGGTGCAGGAGCGCTGGTATTGGCCAGAGTTCCGTCGGGACGTGACGTACTGGACCGCGGCCTGCACCCGATGCTTGGAGCGGAAACCCCCGCCCCATCCCAAAAGAGGACCAATGGGGCACGTAGCGGTCAGCTTGCCGATGGAGAAAGTCGCGATAGACATCATGGGCCCCCTGCCTCGAACGCCGGGGGGGAACACGTACATAGCAGTCACCGTGGACTATTTTACAAAGTGGGCCGAGGCTACACTCGGATCAGGGCTGGAACTTTCAGTCCAACCTGTTCCGGGAGGTAGTACGGATCCTGGGGGCGAAACAAACCAGGACTTGCGCCTTCAACCCGAGGTCCGAAGGCATGGTGGAGCGGGCCAACCGCACGATAGAGGCACTCCTGCTGGTGGTAGTGGCCTCGGACCACAAAGACTGGGACGAGCATTTGGGGATGGTCATGGCCGCGTACAGGGCGTCAGTCCACTCTAGCACTGGGGTGACGCCCAACATGATGATGTTGGGCCGAGAAACAAACATTCCGCTATCACTCCTGTACCCGGAACAAGAGGAAGCCATTGGGGTGGGCGCAGAGGGGTACGTGGCCAACCTTCAGCGGCAGACCGCATTGGCCCACTCCCTGGCCCGGGAGAACATTGGATGTGCAGTGGAGCGGCAGGCCCGTAACTACGACGCCCGGGCGGTGCGGGACATAATCCCGGTAGGGGCCACGGTGTACTACCACTGGCCCGGGAAGAAGGTGGGGCTCAGCCCGAAGTTGCAGCACTTATGGACCGGGCCGTGGACAGTGACCAAGCAAATATCCCAAGTGGTATATGAGATACGGCGGCCGCCCAGGGCTGTAAAGATAGTACCGTATGATCGGTTGAAGGTCGTGCCGGATCCACCCCCAGGGGCACGCCCGGCGCGCCCCAAAGAGGAGGAGAGGCAAGAAGGGGAGACAGTACCGGTAGGACAGGCAGTGCGGAGTATAGGAAGGACCCCCCCCCACTTAGTTCTTGCAGTAGAGGGGTGCGGCGGATCCGGCGGATCTGGCGGATCAGCCGGAGGACGGCGGATTTCGTCACTTCCGGTTCCGGTGCGGCGGATCCTTGACGGCGATCCGGACGTTGTAATGGCGGACGTGTGGGCGAGATTGGGAGCATCAAAGAAGGAGAAAAAGAAGTCACTGGCGCGA
This sequence comes from Harmothoe impar, assembly GCA_947462335.1. Lineage (NCBI taxonomy): Eukaryota > Metazoa > Annelida > Polychaeta > Phyllodocida > Polynoidae > Harmothoe > Harmothoe impar. Next base: position 62,056 of record CANHQG010000178.1, read on the forward strand.
TTCGTAATCCCATAAATGAAAAAGAAACAGGAGGAAAGGAAGAAGAGGTAGGAGATCAAACTGAGAGCCCACCCCCCCCAGGGAGAGAGGGAGAGGGAAATCCGCACGTAGCAGTCCCCAAGGTCAGGGGGATGGCTCTCGCTCCCGCCATTCCGGCCGATCCGCCGGATCCGCCGGAGATCTCGCGCGGAGCGAGAAGTCCCGCGGGGGAACGAGAACCAAGCAATCCGCCAGGCCGGAAGAATCCGCACGATCCGCCAGCTCCGCCAGGCCGGAAGAATCCGCACGATCCGCCGATCCTTGGCCCGGTCTCTTGCGGAGCGAGAGGGAGCGTGATTCCGCGAGAAGTAAACAACAGAAACGATCCGCCAGCTCCGCCGAACAGGAAAGAGTGCCAGCATCCTCGGGGAGTGTTACGATCGAGAAGCCAGCGGATCGCGGGAGTGCCGCCAAGGGAGAGGGAGCCAGTAGCCTTGCCGAAGGATCCGGGCATCATAAGAAGCAGAAAGCGGCGGATTCTACCCAGGCAGCTCCCCTCCAGAGTGTGGTGAAGATTCCAGTCCGAGTGAGTAAGACCCAGACCACAGCTGCCCAGTTGACAGGGCCAGAGCTCCCAGAGCCTGACGTGGAGTTGTCCCCTGTTCGAGTGTGTTTGGAGGAGGGGGAGGAGGGCGAGATGTATAACTGTACGGTATGCAACGCCACCTTCTCCAACACCTCGAACAGGGCGAGGCACATGAGAGAGGCCCACGGTCCCCCTATGGGATGGATGTGCCCACTGGAGGGGTGCGACGGGGGGGACCGTGTGGCGGAGGGGCGTACCGCCTACACGGCCAAAAGGAAAGGGGATGTACAACGGCACCTCCAACGCCATCACGGGGAATGGGGCGTTGCCCACCCCTGGTTCGCAAGCAGCCGGGAATTCCCTGACGCACACCCCATAGTCCCCACGGTACACGCTGCACCGCCGCCGGGTTGTGGAGGGGGCGCACAGCAGGGGGTACCTCAACTACCCCAGGTACCACCGCCGGTAGCTCCAGCCCCGCAGCAACCCCCGATGCCACCACCAGCGGCTCCAGGCCAGCAACCCCGCCCCTTACAGCAGCCACCCCCGGTGGCCCAGCAACAACCTCCCCAGCAGCCACCTCTAGTGGCACGACCACAGCTCCCCCGGTTGCCGCCACCAGCAGCCCCGTCACAGTCGGGGGCACCGGCGACGGGTAGTAGGACCCCGGGCACGAGAAGGGTGAGGGCTACCCTTCTCCACAGCAGTGGCGCCACCCCACCTCCCCGAGCGAGCACGTCGGCAGCCGGAGTGGCCCCCAGGGCCGCAGCCCCCGTGACGCAGGTAGAGACCCGCTGCTGCCCCACGAGCCCGCGGAGACGGTCGCCGCGGATCTCTTACTTAGACTGCAGCCCGTCCCTGCCTCCCCCGTCCAAGCTGAGGCGCCTCAGCACCAAGGCCGAATTAAAAACTCCTCCAGCAGGCCGCTCCATTCTGTGGACTCCAGGCTCCCTGGGAGAGTCCCCGGGCATATCCCTTGGTACCCCGGGCGGCAGCAGCAGCGAGGACGGGGCCTCCCCTATGCAGAAAGAGGCCGCCTCGGCTGCAGCAAACCTCATGGCCATGAGGACACCGGATCTGCCCCGTCGGGAGGAGCCGGGCCGCTCTGTCAACCGGTGGCTGCAGGAAGGGAGGGAGAAAGAGAAGCTGACCTACTCGCAGGTCGACCTGGACAGTTCGGGCGGATCGGACCCAGACTCCCCCCCTCCCCACGATGAGGCCTCCCCCCCCCCCCCGAGCAGGTGACCGTGAAGATGGAGCTTCCGGCACCGGATGCCCCACAGCAGGGTGGAGTACACCCCCATCCCGAGGAGGTGGCGGCGCCTAAGGACGTCACGGGAGTGGACTCGTCCATACTCCACCAACTGCACTCCCAGCTGGCCGTGTCCGGGCAGCCGGCCATCTACACGGAGGGGGCGACAATCAGCCCCACCCTGGAGGGTCTGTTGTTCCGGTACGACCCCATAAACAACGTCTACGTCCAGCTTCCCCAGACCACTTTGCAGACCCCCTCTCCTGGCAGGGATGGCTGTGCGGTGACGGTCAGGGTGGGGGGAGATGGCGCCGTCGTCGGGGGACCCTCTACCGGGGTGGCGCCCCATACGGCCTCCAGTACCGCCACCAGCTCGGAGGACACAGAGCGACAGCAGGAGGCAACAGAGGTTGGGGGACTCCATGCCGGAGTAGCGCCCCACACCCCTGCCGCACCTGATGCCACGCCGGTTTCTGGCACCCTCCTTGCAGAGGTGTTGGCCCCTACCGGAGTAGCGCCCCACACCCCCACGGCACCGGGTGGCGCACCTGCTTCTGGCACCCCCGGCACAGAGGTGTTGGCCCCCACTGGAGCAGCGCTCCACACCCCTGCCGCACCAGATGCCACACCTGCTTCTGGCACCCTCAGCGCGGAGGTGTTGGCCCCGACCGGATTAGTGCCCCACACCCCCGCCGCACCGGATGCCACACTTGCTGATGTGTTGGCCCCTAACGGACTAGTGACTAATGAAACAACCATTGATTAACCACATATTTTACAATAATTATCGTGGCTAATGCTAGTTCATTGATTCTGATCAAAATTGTATGTACATAAACACTCATTTACTATCTACAGATATAGAAAGAAAGCATATTGGAAATTATGGACAATTATAAGCATTTTCCATGTTTGACCTTGAGGACAATTGCCTTGACCCCAATGAAGGTCAACGATAGCCTACCAAATATTCAACCATATATGGGAGAACGACTCTGTAAGAGGAACAATCCTCACCTATAATATTTTTTGTACCTTTGTCAGAATTTGTGCAACCATTTCAATTTCCTTTTTACCACAAAATCGTGACCTTTGACCTCAAATTTGACCTTGTTGCGACACAGATATCACTTTGCACATGGAAGAAATGGAATCAGCACCCTCGAATTATCCTAGTCCAACCCTTGTACAAACTATTGGTCACCACACCAACCCCCTTAAAGGGACAGTATATACGTGGGCATGTCCGCCATTGCTGGCCGTTTTAGGTGACCTTTGACCCTGTTTTGCATAGTGGATCCCGCCCACAGCAAAGTAGATCCCGCCCACAGATCTCTGCAGGTCATGGTACCAAAATAGCTATGAATCTAGGTCATTTCAAGTCACCTCTGAGTACGACTTGCAACACACCTGGGTTATTCTCATCATGGAGTGGGCATCATAGTATAGAGGGGAGGGTTTGTAAAAATACAAATAATTGACTCTATACATAAATAGCCCTTATTCTGCCCACAGTTACTTATGCATATAATAGGTCAGATTCGAGTCTCATTTAGGAAGAAATGTCTATAATTATAAAAAGCAGTTATGTGTGCATTAATCGTAATTGGGTGAGATATGGTTCATGTATTAGGCCTACCCTATGAATTATCAACCATGTGACTTGTTTGTTCAAACAGATCTATTATAAGTGCAATCATAAAGTATGTCACACTTTTTTGGCTGTTTTGGATACCCCCTACCCCCTTGTCATGCTTTTCCCCATACCTCTATCATTGGGGATAAAGACCTCCCACCCCCACCCCCACCCACTCATGTGTCACATACTTAATGTACGGCCCCATATGAGCCAGCAGCGCCCAGAGGCCAATCTGTTGGCTATGGGTAGATTACCCATACTTGTAGGTCTCGGGTGGGGGGAGGCGGAGAGGGTGCTAAATACCCCCTCAGTTGTTTGCTTCTTATAGGTCCAGTAAAAATATACAGTTCTGATACGTAACAGTGTGGGCAAGCAAAGGCAACACATGCTTAGGTAACCTCACCATGATAGCCACACATCAGGGTCACTAGTTGTGTTGTTAACAAATGATCACTCCATTTTGTAGGACTCCCAACAATCCGCTCACCTATTAACACCACTCCCCCTTCCATATAATGGGTATCGACCCCTAAAATCGACATGGCGACATGGCTATTTCTTAAAATCGACATGGCGACATGGCAATTTAAGTGACATGTGACATGGCCATTTCTTAGTGACATGAATAGAAAAATTCTCATTTAGTTTAAAGTATGCTACCCAACCTTTTCTTCAAATTCCGTCCTTGTGGGTAGTCAAATTTTAAAAATGTAAAAAATTTCCTGGGGCCATAGGCCCCAAGAGCCCAATGGTATCAATTACGGTGCCCCTACATTTTCCCTTTAGTGACACTAGTGACATGGCTTTTTCCTTAGTGACATGCGACATGGCCATTTCTTAAAATCGACATGCGACATGGGGACCCCCCCATATAGCATGAGCTGAGATCAGGGTGAGCAGCGGTCACTCAACTGCCCTATAGGTCGAGTTACATAATAGGGCAGGTTATATACAGGTCTACTACGTCATAGTGTGGGCAAACACTGTCGATATTACCGAACTTTTGCCCACCACTCTTTTCCACTGTCACGATTTTTATAAGTAATTCTAAAAATAATATTTAAGACTAAACAAAATGAGGAAAAATAAATGTTAATTGCACCCCCCTTGTATGGTAAGCAGGGGCCTCAAAGTCTGGTTACATTTTTGGGTTATATCGTTATAGTTTTGGTTATATCGCTTATATCATTGTGTTATATCGCTCACCCATTGAAATACAGTGCATTTGACCATTTGGGTAATTCCGCTCATCTGTTTTCACACCCAAAAGTGTCAAAACAAGGTGCTTCATCCCAAATGCCCTCACACTTGTATGGTGAGTAACAGCATCTCCAAATTTAGACTAGTGTCAGACAACGTACAAGGCTATACTGCAACACTAATCCACTCATTTCATTTTCATTGGCGGATCACTTCCATGCCAGCAGTTGAATTGTGCAGAGGTCAGTCTCTAGCTCAGCTCCCACTACACCGAATTGATGACCTTTGTATCTCTTTGAGATTCACAATATATTTATCCCTAAACCTTAATTGGAACTGTGTCTTGTCCTATTTCCATAAGTATTGCTTGCCCTAGTCCTTTTACAATACATATATGGACCAGAAACACGAAATACATTGAAATGATATGACATATAATGTGGCTAACTACTGAAAAAAAAAATCAAGAAAATATTGAAAAATGTGCCTTTTAGGGGGGGGGGGGGTGCGCAATATTACCACCATTTACCTAGTTAGACGAGATCAAACGTTAGACAGCAGTCCGTCGATGTCGATGTTTAATTGTGCTGTAGGAGCGGGTACGTGGATGTTGAGAGTATGGGCGCCTTACTACCATTTACCCTACTTACAGGCAGGGGCAGGCCAACTAGGAAACTAGAAAGTCCCGTATCCAGTTAGGGAGTGATCATTTTTTAACAACAGGGGGGGGGGCGGTGGGTTTCCGCGCGGAGCGCGCGAAATTTCCCCCCCCCCCCCCGGTCAAGGGGTCAAAATTTTTTACCACCCCCCCCTTAGGGTCGAAAATTGGCTCGCGCGCGGGCCCTTTGAAGCATAGTAACGCGCGGGCTTTTTGGCTCAAAACAGGTTAAATTTTTTTGCCCCCCCCCCAAGAGGGGTCCAAATTTTTTTGCCCCCCCCCCGGTCAAGGGGTCCAAATTTTTTTGCCCCCCCCCCAAACCCACCACCCCCCCCCCCCTGTTGATAATAAATGATCACTCCCTTATGTTATACACCTGTGCATCCAGAGGTAATCAAAACCGAAAATAGCCTTGTCACGTCTCACTGCACTTCAAGGTTGTATAGCTCCAAGCCCCTCCCCCCACAGCCTATAAGTATTGTCGACATATTACTAGGCAGCACTACTCTGTAGCTATACAATGACACTTTAAGGTAGGTCGGGACCATTGGAAACGGACACACTGCACATGTTTCTGCACATATTGCTAAAATACCTTACACCATCGTTATATTGACTAATATCAATGGTAGGGTGGATTCAGGTAAAGTGGGACACCTAAGCCATACTCTGACTTCATGTACCATTCACACATTGGGTGCCAATAGTTGAAAATGTCAAACACATCAAATAGGTTCCATATTTATTCCTTTAAACAAAAATTTAAAAAAGATATGATATACCTTAACCAATGTTGCCAAAATAGCCCATTTCTTAGAGATGCCATTTCAAAATTGAAGCGTTCCACTTTACTTGTATTTTTGGTAAAGTGGGACACTTGCTTCATGTTAAGTGGGACAATTGATGAGAATTGACCCCCATGCTTTATAATCCATATGACAAAAATGGTAAATGTCAATTTTTGAAGGTGAGATATATATTTTGATGCACTACATCAAAAACATTAAGGAAATCTATGTAGGGTCCTTTATAGGAATGAATCAAGTACACAGAGTATAAATGTAAAACTGCCAAAATACTGTGCATGTGGGCCTAACTGTGGGCTATAGCTGCACTGGATTATGTCAAATAACAACATATTTGTACTTAACTGAATCTCTATCCTCAAAATATTTTTACAAAGTTCTAAATAATTGTATGCACAATTATATAGCTCATACTCTTAATTTTAAGCATCTAAAATGAAATGTTTTGTTAATGAGGTAGTAATGCAGGAGCATTTCAGGGGCATATCAATCACTATAAATAACTATAAATGGTAATAATTTCTATAAATTGTAAGAAAGTAGTATTGGTGAATGATTTCTAGCCTCAATACATATCAAATAACTATTCTAAATGAATTTGCTACAGATTTTACCATTCAACATTATAATGTATGATTAGAAATCATTAAAGGTAAGAAATAATACGATAATTATCTAATTTATGATGGAAGTCAATGGATTGCTGATGGAAGTCAATGGTTCGCTCATATAAATAATGATCATCAGTTAAGTCACTAGATAAACCACAATCTGGATCACTAACAAAGCTCCATTTTGGATGTTATACTTAATAATTTGGTATCATTTACACAACTAGGTATTGTAATGATATTTTCTATGATATTTCTTCTCATTTTAAATCAAAATATGGGCATATCAAGTAATGCTACTCTGAGAAGGGGGTTTAATATAGTGTCCCACTTAACCTGAATCTGCCTGTCCCACTTTACCTAACACCTTCAGCTAAAGTGGGACACTTGCATTTACGGTCTCAGTGTACTTCATTTCAATATCTGACTAATAAAAAAATATCAGGATGTAAAGAAACAATATATGTATCTAATGTATACATACATTTCGACATATCATGTTATCATTCCTAATACCACTACTAACAAATAATTGTACTTATTCTTATGTACTTCCGAATTTATAGCGACAAAAGGTATCCACCCATATCATGTTGAAATTTAGAAGGTATAATTACCCCCTAACTTTGGTGAGAAAGGTACAGTTAAGAGGAGTCAAACATATATTTCTAAGAAAAAAATTAAATTTTACACCCAGGAGAGAAAATAACCTCTAAAAATGGCCTTAATGTTAATTGTCCCACTTTACCTGATGTCCCACTTTACCTGAATCAACCCTATATGACATTTTTCTAAAAAAATTATGTTTTACACAATTTTGACCAAAAATAAGTATAATTTAAGACATTTGAATTTTGATATAATAATTTTTTGTATTTTAGCCATTTTTAAGTACATCTTATTTTTTAACAACATAACGTAGTATGAAACACCAATTAAGTGAATAATTTGCTTAAATATATCCAAAGGTATACATTGAAGTCATTTGGACCCTGATAGTCAACACCTTACCCATAATGCAATGCATTAAAGATTGAATTTAATCAGTTTTTGCATTACTTTTTTGTTTCAAAGGACCAAAACCCTCAAATTATGCATGGGACCCCCTATCAAAATTACTTTTATTTGTTAGCAAAGGATCTGAAGAATCTTTAGAAGATGTATTAAAAATATGACAACTCTGTGACTATTGATTTTAATCGAATTTATGTAAAATTATTGACAAATTTATTGAAATTTCCAAACAAACATCTTGTTTTACCCAGAATATCATTGCACAGGACCATGAAATTATTTTTTAGATTAAGAACAATGTCTGTATGTTTATTCTCAAAAGTTTCAAATTACTGTGATTACTGGTTATGACAAAAAAAAAATCATTGATTTAGTGTTATTTTTCATCATTTTTAGAGTAAAATCAAAAAACTTTTTTTTTTCAAAATTCTGTATTAAAAAAAGTAGCTCGGGACCCCCCATTTTTCTTTTCAAATATCGTTTCTATATGACCTAGAGTACATCTGGGCAGAAAATGGAGGAATTCTAATCTATTTGATTCAATGGTCGCGACCTACCTTAATACCATGCTCCGAGTAACATAGCGCAGCGACGTGGATGGATTGGCAGTCGTTTGCTCCGGAGACTAGGTCTATACCCATATATTAAAGGGCCATAGAGTTGCCCGCCCCCCAAACGTTGGTAAACGAGAGCAGTACGCTCTGCTGCCCCGGTCTGCTGCTTAGCAACATACCTGGTAATGGTAGCTGACGTTGTTACGTTCGTGACGTCATAGATATGGCAAACGACAAAATGGCGACTGATTCATCATTGCTTCAGTTGGTCCTCATCTTTTGTTTTTCGCTACGTTCCCAAGCCCAGACGTATACTAGCAATGATGTATTTCATATGGATTCTGGAAACTGTGGTACTCTTTACTCAACATACGGGACGCTGTATTCACATGCAGAACGACATCACATATCGAAACACGTGGCCATCGAGGGGTACATAAGTTGCAGGTTAAAAGTCAGAGTGGAATATGGTGAGTTGCTAAGTACTCAGTAGGCAGCCGAAAAGCAAAACGTTTGGCTCTTCGAGGCAGCGTAGTCTATATCTTTATTTCATGAGGAGAAACAAAGTTAGGCCATCAGAATGAAAGTTAGAGTTTACCGTCCACCGCCCGCATGTTACAGCCAAAACTGAAAGGAGTGACAATGAGGAAAAAGCTAAAACGAGCAGAAAAAGTGAGATTAAACCGTCTAAGGATCGGTCACACTAAAGTTTGACTAAACTGACACACGAGTACAGACTGAATGGGGAATATGAGGGCCCCAGACGGGGGGTTGCTGTGTCACTTGTCGATTTTAAGAAATGCCAATGTCCCTTGTCGATTTTAAAGGGCGGCTAGCACCGCTAAGACTACCCGCCTTAGCAAGTCACGTGACCACCGATTAACCAATTAGGGCGCCGCTAATGGTCTGCTAGTTCCCGTCCGTTTTGCTGCGCTTTATGGGCAGGTACCCATCTTTGCTACGATCCGTGCTAGCCCCCCTTTAAGAAAAGGGTCTTGTCACTTGTCACTGACACTGTAAAATTGTCACTAGGTCTCATGTCACTTGTCGATTTTATGGAATGCCTATGTCATTTGTCGAATCTAAGAAATAGGTCTTGTCCCTTGTCACTAGGCTCATGTCGATTTGTCGATTTTACCCGTCTGGGGCCCTAATATGAACCAAGATGTCAAGACTGTAGTAGCCTACCCGTCTGACAGTGGAGCATCTTCTACTCCACTGTAGAAGGAGTGCAGAAAGTAGAAGAAAACATCTTGCAGACACAACATCTATGTACAGTGTTTTCAACACCACTAATGACAAAAATGTATTAAAATTCTTAAAGGAAACCCAACTATGGGACAAAATATGAAATGGAAAATTAAAAAATTAATAAAATAAAAAATACAAAAAAAAATACAAAAAATATAATCGGCCTACCTTCTTACTTGTGAAAAACTGAAACTTGAGTACCGTAAATTCTCGCGTATAAGCCTAACTCGCGTATAAGCCGCACCCCTAACTTTGACAATTTATATAAGCCGCAGAGAGGGTCTGAATATTGCGATTTTGGTACTCTAGTATACTAATAAAAACTCTCGTATAAGCCGCACCCTATATAGGCATGTTTGGTATCAAAAGAAAGCTGAGTCTGACTCGCGTACAAGCCGCGGCTTCTACGCGAGAATTTACGGTAAGTCTCACCTGCATAGTCAGTGGGACGTTAAACTACACAAACAAACAAACCGCCCGCATGCCTTCAAAAGGGCCTCATGAAAAGTTCATTATTAATGTAAATTTTCATTATTTTCATTTCTTCAAAGATCTGGACAATATTTTACAATTTTCAAAAAAGTTAACTCCGAAAATTCAGCTTTTTAGAGAAATACCTAATAATGAAAAATGAATAATGAAAAAAGGCCGCATCTGTTTTCCAAAAGTCCCGGACGGTAAACTCTTACTTTCATTCTCATGGCCTTACTATGCTTAGGCCACTCAAAAAAATAAAATGGTTTCTCATCACCGCGCGCATCATAAAAATCAGGTTTTGGGGAAAACTTTTTTTTCTTTTTTGCCAAATGTTGATGAAAAACCTCATCAAAATGGATAAAATTGGTCATATTTGGTATCAAATTAAAGCTAATAATGCCAGCAATACAGTGGTATAGAAATAACTTACAAATAACCACTTCTAAAGATCAACTAATTCTTAACTAATGTGAATTTTGGCCAAAGAAACCCTTAAATTGTCCTATACATTTTGGCCTGCGAGAAAAAAAAAAAGAAAAAAAAAAAAACCTCCCTCGTCAGAATTCTCAGACCTTGGTGATGAGAAACCACTTTTTTTTTTGAGTGGCCTTAGGTAGGGGAGACCGGGGCTAGTTGAAACACGGGGTCAGTTGAAACACAAGCTGTATAATAGAGGCAACATGTGTTTGGATTGATTTTCTTGATTCTGATGTGAACTTATCACCAGTGAAAAAATCAGAAAGATATTTAATAGCTAAATTTTTTGATATATGGTCCAAACCATCTATAAATCATGTTTTTTATCAAAAAAGTGAAATTTCAGAAATTGAGTTTAATGTTTTTTTCTTCTCAAAACTTTAGTTTTTAAGGTATCCGTCTAATTTAACTTTCATATCATTAACCATGTATACTGGAATCACATATATTATAATGAATATATTAGCATAAAGTGATATTAATGTCTAAGGGGACAGCACTATGCTAAGTGGTGTGGGGTCGGTTGAAACACTTTTGTCGGGGTTAGTTGAAACAAATTCACTGGAGGCATATACGCCCTCTATACGCCAGTTACCACCCAACTGCACCTTTCAGCTTTAGTTGCAGCTGTGCATATGTACAGATTCACAAAGATATCAGACTGAACCCGGAAAAATTCAAGTTTGCTCTCAAGGAACTCAAGTTCATGGGCAACATTATCACAGACAATGGTATGCGACCTGACCCGGACAAGGTGGCAGCCATCGTTGGGATGCCGACTCCAACCAACAAAGCTGGGTTGCTCAGGTTTATAGGCATGGCCACATATTTGTCACAGTTCTGCGAGAATTTGAGCTCAACCCTACAGCCACTTCGGATGCTAACAAAGGATGGTGCAAGCTTCATATGGTCAGACACACAAGAGCAAGCCTTCCAGAGTGCCAAGGCCCTCATCACATCAGCACCCACACTCCTGTACTACTGCTTGGACAAGCCTGTCACCTTACAGGTGGATGCTAGTGAGGCAGCACTCCTTCAACCAAATGCCAAGGGTGAGTTACAACCCGTAGCATTCAGCTCATGTCACCTCAGTGCGACAGAACAACGCTACTCTCAGATGGAGAAAGAATGTCTGGCAATATGCCAGGGACTACACAAGTTTGACCAGTGGCTATACGGGAAAGCTGACATTACAGTTCACACGGATCATAAACCACTTGTCCCGATTATGTCAAAGCCAGATTGCAGCGGATGCTAATGACCCTGCAGCGCTATTGCTTCGCACTTGAGTACAAGAAAGGCACCACCCTGCTCATTGCGGACACCCTCTCTAGAGCAGCCCTGCACACCCCAGTCAACACGCCTGTGACTGGGTTTGAGGTGTTCAGGCTGGAGTGTGAATCTATCTGCCGGAGCCTCAGGCTGACTGGAGAGACCGAGAAGGAGATAGTCCTACTCACCAATGCTGACGAGACCCTCAGTGCTCTTCGGGACACAATCATCGATGGATGGCCCGACAATCGTACCCTGTTACCCAAGGATCTTAGACCATTCTGGGGATACAGGGATGAACTTTCTGTACTGAATGAAGCTATATATAAGGGGGAGACTGTGTTGGTGCCTCAACAGCTCCGGGCCAAGATGTACCTTGGGGCTGAGTCGAACTACAGAATGGCAAAGCAGGTATTGTTCTGGTCTGGAATGAGAGCGGCAATTAAGGACATGTGTGAGGCTTGTGGGACCTGTGCATTGTATGGCTCAGCCTCACAAAAGGAGCCCATGATGTCACTACCGATACCAACCAGGGCTTGGGAGCTACTCAGCCAGGGTTTGTGTGCCTTTGAGGGGAAGGACTACCTAGTAACCGTGTGCCACTTCTCCGACTGGATTGAGGTAGATGCGCTGGGGGACACTCTGGCCTCCACAGTAGTAGCCAAGACCGAGGCCCATATAGCCACTTTTGGCGCCCAAGCGAGAATACACACAGACAATAGCCCTCAATTTATAAGTAAGGACTATGCAGATTTGGCGATCAGGTATAACTTCAACCACACAACGTCATCTCCTTATTACCCCAAGGGAAATGGCCGAGCAGAGGCGGCTGTGAAGGTAGCCAAAGGGCTGCTAAAGAAATCTACGAACATCAGTCTGGCCCTACTCCTTCATCGGAACACCCCCCAATCTGGCTACACATACTCACCTGCGCAGCGCATGTTGTGTCGCAGGACACGCACCCCTCTGCCGACCTCAGACAGACTGTTGGACCCTCAGGTGGTGGACACTCATGTGGTTCAGGAGGAGATTGAGGCTCGGAGAGTGGCCAGCAAGACATTGTATGACAGGAATGTGGTCCACCATTCCCCACTCTCAATTGGGGACTATGCCTACTTAAAGCCCCCTCCGAACAAGTGTGGTCAGCCATGGGTTTATGGGCAGGTAGTGGACTGCAAAGGACGTAGATCATACACCCTTCAGACTGATTCCCCCTGTGTTAGTGGGGACCTTCATCATGGGGGCATGAAGGAGTAGAATAACTTCATCGGGAGCCTTCCATAATACCAATGGGCATACCGGATTCGTAAAAGGCGACAAAACTTGAGGGGTCTCGTGCCTTACTGCTGTGATCAGTCACGTAAGCTGTTTGGCAACCGCTGCCCATATGCGCGGGCCCGGGCCTTCTTGCTGGTGGTCTGGCATGGGATTCCTCCTCAGTGAACCACGTCTGAGATATCAAAGGCCGTGGTTTGTCTGGCCCTGCCTACTATGGTACTAGCCCAGGTATGTAGGACCAGGCAAATAAAAGAACACTTGCTATCATTCGAAAAGAGTAGGGAACGTGCCCCGGTAGCGGTTTTCTCCCTCACCTCATAGATGGGGTCATTCATTTCATAGATTTGATCATCCATAGATGCGGTCACTGCTGTATTGGGCAAGCAGCATATAAATACCTGTCCTACTACTGCAAGGCAGACTACCACTATTTGTGGATGACTCCTTGCCAACTTGAGATGTCCCGTGAGGTACTTGATGTACGTCTGGACGTTAAACAAATCAATCAATCAATCAATCAATCTTCAGACCGACAGCTAGACGTAACCGGGTTCATGTGCGGCCAGCTGCTCCCCCACAAAAGGACCTTGGATGCGTACAAGCGCCACAGGTACTGGTACCTGGTGGCCCACCTCTGGTGAGGGCCCCAGGTCAGCCAGGGTATCCCTCCCTGCATTAGCTATCACATTCACCCTCCTCCCTCCTACTGAATGGTTGTCTTTTACTGAATAAGGGTATCCCTCCCTGCATTAGCTATCACATTCACCCTCCTCCCTCCTACTGAATGGTTGTCATTTACTGAATAAGGGTATCCCTCCCTGCAGTAGCTATCACATTCACCTTCCTCCCTCCTATTGAAGCGAATGCAGGGAGTGAGACGCTTATTCAGTAAAAGACAACCATTCAGTAGGAGGGAGGAGGGAAGTGTGTTAGCTAATGCAGGGAGTGAGACCCTTATTCAGTAAAAGACAACCATTCAGTAGGAGGGAGGAGGGAAGTGTGTTAGCTAATGCAGGGAGGGATACCCTTATTCAGTGAAAGACAACCATTCAGTAGGAGGGAGGAGGGAAGTGTGTTAGCTAATGCAGGGAGGGATACCCTTATTCAGTAAAAGACAACCATTTAGTAGGAGGGAGGAGGGTGAATGTGATAGCTAATGCAGGGAGGGATACCCTTATTCAATATAAGACAATCATTCAATAAGAGGGAGGCGGGAAGTGTGTTAGCAAATGCAGGGAGGCACCCCCTACAGATTAGGTCGCTATTGGGCACCCCAAACGGATTCGGTCACTATTGGGCACCCCAAACGGATTAGGTTGCTATGGCTGCCCCTTCCGTTTTCCTCCTACACATTCCATTTTTTCCTCCTAACCTGTGCCTTCCCATATTTGGCTGTCTGGCAATAGCGACTTAATCATTCTGGCCCCCTGAATAGCGACTTAATCCAGGAGATTGCCTAAGATTCAAATAAGTCCCCTTATTTCGTTAATGTATTGCAATATATTAACGAAATAAAGGGAACATTTTATCTATGTTAGTTCAGTTAAGATTCAACTGACTCTTCATTAATGAAATAAAGAGAATGTTGCTATACATTAACACCTACATGGGGAATCATGGAAAATGGATGTAGGGTATTCTTTTTGCATTGCTGAGATTCCAGTTTTTACGTTAACCTTAAAGATATATGTATAAATAATGCAATTTTTAAATTGTGGGCGACCTAAAGCAGTAGATAGCCAAAATAGGGTAGGTAGATCTAGGTTGATTTTATTTATTTAAGGATAATAAGGATATATTGAGCAGGAGGGTAGACTACTTGCTACCCTCCTGCTTGACTGACTGGGCAGAGGGGGGCCTTCTTAGCTTCTATGGTCTATTATGTTTGAGCCCCCAGCCATTTTCCTATACCTCTACTATCCATTCTACCCCACCCCCTTCGGACAGCACATATTTTGGCCCCCGATTTGAAAGGCCGGATTTGAGTTTTTACATTTTACATTTAAATGGCTGTTATACTTAATATATTAATGTATATAACTTATATAAGTCACACGATACTCCCGGGCACTTCTAGTCTAAAAGTACAATTAAAAATGTTATAATTAACACCTCTAACTCTAGTCTTATATATAGCGTCCCATGTAAATTTGTGATCCATAGATTTAACATTGACTCCCTCCAGTGCAGCCACCTCACCAATGCGGCCATTTTTGGATAGTCCCAAGGGTGTCTCAAAGAGAAAAAGAGCTCTTAAATATAACCACCTGCTTAGTAGGGGTGTATATT
>CANHQG010000179.1:0-77108 GCA_947462335.1 Harmothoe impar
TATCTTTGATATGTTGCATCTGAGATTTGTATTCCAGGTGTATTGTACGCTTTTTAAAAGCAAATTCGTCTCCACCTTCTACCACTGTTCTGAAATACATTAAATGAAGTTACTTTTCTTATCTACAAAGTGATTAAACCTGTAATGAACAATATCACATATCGGAAATTCTCGCATAAAAGCCACGGCTAGTATGCAAGTCAGATCGCCAGTTAGGCTCATAGGAACGGGCCAAAGTATATACTATAGTCGTACTGAAGTTGCCTTAATCAAATGCCCTGTTCAGCTTCTAGGCTATTCTTAAGTTAGGGGGGGGGGCAGCTTATTAACATGCGAGTAATCAGTTTTATCCAAGAATTCACGGTACTGTAAACGTATGTTTTTCGCGCATGTATATTTTCGCGAATTGACTACAAAGTGCACTTTCACGTGTATTTAAATTCGGGAATTTTGGAATATGCTAGTTAGTAGTATAGTATGTATCGGAACGGGACTATAGTTAAGTACTGTTTATTACTCAATCGACCTGCAGCCAATCAGAGGCCTCCATTTGGTCACGTGACCGGAAGTGACCTACTTAGGGGATTAGTGGTGACGTCACGTGACCTAGTTAGCCAATCAGAGGCCGCCATTTGGTCACGTGACCGGAAGTGACGTCATATGACCTACTTATGGACCGGAAGTGACGTCATATGACCTACTTAGGGGACCGGAAGTGAGGTCATTTGACCTACTTTAGGATCACGTGACCGGAAGTGACCTGATGAGTCACGTGACCGGAAGTGACGTCACATGACCTAATGGCCAACCGGAAGTGAGTGACCTCATTGAGGATCACGTGACCGGAAGTGACCTGATTGATCACGTGACCGGAAGAAGAAGTGACGTCACGCGACTTAATGAAGAGATGAGCGTCTTTAAGGGGTCACGCGCTTTAAAATGTGATATCTTTTTTTTTGGAGGAGGAGGAGGAGGAGGAGGAGGAGGAGGAGGAGAAGGAGAGGAGGAGGAGGCGAGTCTCTTATTTTTTTCGGTAAACTAGTAAAAAACACTACGATATAAGTTTTGTTTGTTTTTCATTTTTTATTGTTTTACGAGCGACTGGAAGTGACTTATTGAACTAGGTAGAAGCGTTCTTTAGAGTGTATAAGGGGGGGGAGGGGAGGGGAGGGGAGGGAAGGGGAGGGGGGGCCCTTTAAGATGCATGGGGAGGGGGGCGCTTTTAGGATGCATGGGGCGGGTGGGGGGGAGGGGGGGAGGGGGGAGGGGGGCACTCTAGGGGGGTGGGGGGGCACTCTAAGGGGCGTTTGTCTCTTTTAAGAAAAAAAGAAAAGAAAAAGATTTCAATCGAGAGACACGCTTCTTCCTCTCGAGAGGAAGAAGCGTGTCTCTTCGTTTTTTTTTGTTTATCACGTGCCTCGATGAGGCGATCAGCTGCGACTGGAGGAAGTGACACTTTAAGAGGGCGCGCGTCTTAATTGTTATGATATTTTTTTTTACTTACTAATAAAGAGAATAAAACACAACAATTCACATGTCCGTCGTTCTCGTTGTTTCTTGCTTGATAAAGTCAAGTAATATCGCGATGCCGAGGTCAAACTTTCCCATGTCCTCAGTCAACACTCGAAGGAGTTCAAAAGGTGTACCGCCGGCACCGTCAGCTTCATCTTGCCACATTTTCAACACTCGGAAGGCCCACTCAGCGGGACTTCCTCCGTATTCGCATTCTTCAGCGATCTTATCTAACCTCTCAGGCGACAATTTTAAATGGTCCCCCACCTCTTTCCACCTGCTACCTAGACGTCTGCCGAGGGTGCCCAAGTGCTTATGCATCGCGCGCGAGTCGGGGTTTTCGAAATCCAACCCCTGTCTGTGGAGAAGGGACATCCACTGAGCCAACAGTTCCACGCGTCTAATGCGGGTGAAGACGCGACCAAGCTCTCCCCATCTATGACGATGCGGGGTTTCACCCCACCAGACTCGGAACATCGCCGTACACAGCTCCTCCGGTGTCTTGACACTGCGCTCTACTAGAGCATCCATACGGGCGGCGGTAACTTTTAAGCTACTGCCCAACTCTCTCCAACAGCCGCTCAACTCTTTACCTAGTTGACGAAGCAAGGCGTCGCTATAGGCTAACCACCTCTCTGTTCTCCCCATCGGTCTGCCTCGCGCGTCTCACGTCGTCAAGCCGCATTAACTTTTTTTCAGGTGGACAAGGCGGTGAAGGCGAGCTTGAAAGTGGAATAGCTTGAGCCATCTCGTCTCGTCTTGGCGGCGGCGGCGGCGGCGGCGGCGGTGGCGGCGGCGGCGGCGGCGGTGGTGGCGGCGGTGGTGGTAGTAGACGTTACTGTGGTCAGAGGCGATATGGTTTTTTTCCAACAGAAATCAGAGCTTTTATACAGAGGGAGTTTAATCCCATTTCCAACAGCACTCCAGCTGTCTAGCGACCTGTCCGCATGACGCTTTTTCAGCCGCTCCGCTCCTTAAGAGCTTAGATGACGAGGGGTATGTCATCGCTATCCGTGGAGACCAGCTGAAAACGGTGTTTCTTCCTCATCCATAGCCTTACCTCCTACCCCCTACCTGAGGACGTCTCCCTCCCTCTGACATTCATTGTAACAAACGTCAGAGGTCAGGTGAAAATCGGATTTTTTTCATGCACAGCCTTAGTCAGCTGTCACCCCTCCCTATTGAACTAGCCGGCCGCCGCCTGGCCGGCCCGGTCTACTCACCACGGCAGGAGGTGGTGATTTTTTTTTGTCTTACACTTAAGTCGCTCACCACATGCACACGCCTCTACTCACAGACAGACACGTTCGTCTTAGGGGGGTCCTGCTTCACGCCACACGCCTCCTGTAGTTTTTTTTTGTATACACACTCTAAGCTCATCACCGTTAAGCCTTTATACAGCTAACGCGCGCTGAATGGCTGAACAGGGTGGTAAGTGGCTTAGCTCATGACAGTGGATCCCTCAAAAAAAAAGAGGGGAAAGGGATCCAGCTGAAAACGTCATACCTTATGTCTTTGTGAATGGCCGCCGGTCAGTCGACGGCAGCAACCGCTTAATCCTTTATACAGCTAATGCGTGTTGAATTGCTGAACAGGGTGGTAAGCAGCTTAGCTCATGACAGTCGATCTCTCAAAAGGGGGGAAAGGGATCCAGCTGAAAACGTCATGCCTTATGTCTTTTGTTTCTCTTTGTGAATGGCCGCCGGCCAGCCGGCGGCAGCTGAACAGGGTCAGTAAGTAGCTTAGCTCTAGAAGCGAGAAGGCGTATATAAGGGGCCTGGAAACCTCCATTCACTCACTCATTCTTTTGCTGCTCTCTACAGTCACCACCATGAGCAAAAGACAACACCTAGCGCCGTCCAAGAACAAGAAGACTACGCGGAACAGCGCTCGTTTAGCGTCAGTGCCTCCTCTTGCTACTGAAAATGAGACTACCGCCGCAGCCGCTTGGTCTTATCACCCTCCCGCTGTAGCGAGCGCTCGCGGCAGTAGTAGTAGTAGTAGCAGTAGTAGTAGCAGTAGTAGTACTAGTAGTAGTAGTAGTAGTAGTAGTGGTAGTAGTACTACTGGTAGTAGTCGTCGTGCTAGCGACGTTGTTACACTCGCGACGGTACACGTTGCTGCTAAGCGCGCTGCCGCTGCTACTGCCGCCCCGCCTGCTGGTGATCTTCGGGCTGCGGCTGCTGCGGCTGCTGCTGCTGCTGCACCTGCTACCGCTGCGCCTGCTACCGCTGCGCCTGCTGAGGCTGCTGCGCCTGCTACTGTTGCGTCTGCTGCTGCTGCTGCTGCTGCTGCTGCTTCTGCTGCACCTGCTGCTACCGCTACTACTACTGACGACAACGCTCCTGGCACAGCGCAGTACTGGCAACCGGGTTTTTACCTCCCCACTACTGTTGATGACTTTGATGACCTGCCGCACGTTGCACAGCCCCTCTCCTCCACCACTACATCGACCGACGCCCTCGACGCCGCTCGCGCTGAGAGTGACAGCTATTCGGACACTCAGCCCCTAAACCGAGAAGAAGAGGAGGAGGAGGAGGAGGAGGAGGAGCAGCAGCAACAGGGTGAGAGAGAGAACGACGCTGACGACGAGGCGTATGAAGAACCCGAAGGGAAAGGGGTGGGCGGTACGTTTTTCGGCTCCCCTCTTCGACCTTTCGACCTCACTTCCACTAGTAGCGCCCCGTCCGGTCCGTGGCGACTGCCCTCACCGCCACCTTACGAGGGCGGCGGCGCTTCATCTTCTACCGCTACACTCAGCACCGACGGCATGTGGCTGCTCTGTTCCAACAACGAGGCCTCGGATACCACCAGCGCTGACGCTGCTCCTGCTATCGGTTCTGCTGCTGATTCAGCTCACGCTGATGGTGTTACTCATCCTGCGGGTGTGAAACGTTCTAAGGTGAGTTCCAGAACAACAAGGCCTAGTAAGAAGAGAAAAATACAAGAAAAAGAACGAGATGGACGAGAAGAAGCAGAGAAAACCTTCTCCCGTCTTCTCGGGTTAGAGTTCTGCTTAGACGGAGCTTTGACGCTGGAGATCTGGGAGGACGTGGCTAGACTGTCTAGGAGGCCGCGCTACACAAAAGACGGCCAGGTGAAAGAGGCGTCTCTGACCAGAAGCAAGCGAGTGCACTTCACGGCCGACGCGCTGCGCGAGCTAATAGCACGCATCGCCGATATCCGCGCAGTGGTGCGCATACGCGACACAGCGGCCGCGCAAGGAAAACCTAATCACACCCCCTGGTTCGCAGTGCTGGATGAGGAGGGCGAAGTGTACGCAGCTGTGAGCTACTACAGCGGTAAGAACCTCGTCCACGTGCGCAAGTACGAAGGTCCTGACAAAAAACCCACACAGCAGGGAGTGACGCTGTCCGCCAGAGCGCTCAAAGAGTTGGATGACAAAACAGAGATCATTCTGAAATATCTCGGCATAGATTCGGAATGAGAGACGCTCAACGCTCACGCGCGCACACACACACACACACACAGCGTTTGACGTACGCTGTATGAGACAGACAGACGGATACACAGACAGCAGACAGAAAGATAAATAGATAGATAGATAGACAGATAGATTGATAGATAGATAGATAGTTAGACGGCTAAGTAGTTGGTAACTGAGTGAAAAAAAAACATGACACAGTACGTATGCGAAAAGTGTTTCAAAATGTTTAAAAGACCGTACAACCACGAGAGACACGTAGAAAATTGTAGAGTAGTACCTAAGTTTTGCCCTCTATGCGGCGAAGGCGATTGCCGAAAGATCGCCTGTCGACGCGAATCTCTGGACGGGGTGACCGTCCCTCCGCGCATATGTGCTGTACCGAACGGGGAGGAAACGTTCACGGCGAATTGGCCTGCGATACAAACGGGCGTCAGGATGCACGGGACTCGCGTGAGTGTAACAAACTTCAGGCTACCAACCGGCGAGTTGAGTGACGCTGTAGATACTATGCGTCGCATTCACTTGACACAAAGATTCAGATACAAAGTGGGTTTCTCGGTAGGCTTACTCTTACAACACAGAGAAGACAAGAGCAAACTGCGCTACTTTCACGCCTCCCAGAACAACGCAACTCTCATACAACCGCTCCCTACTATAACTAATTCAGAAACTTTGGAAGAGCTCCTCTCAAAGATGGAAAACACCGTCGCTTGCGAGGAAGTACGGAAACTTTGCGACGCTGACACCAAGTGGCACGTTCTTTTTCCTACCAATTTGAACATTTGCGTTTACATGGGACCGGGGGAATTCCCCATAGGCGGTAGGATCACTCAGGCCGGTCGAGTTGGAAAGAGAAGCGGCGTGTTAGATTTTCCCAACAAGGACAACCTCTGCATCTTCCGCTGCATTTCCTTTCACTTATACAACACCAGCAAGCGCGCTTCAGATTTGTTACGTCAGTTCTGTCCCGCTGCCACACCTGAATCCTTTCCGGGTCTGAACATCCGCGACTTACCCGCGTTAGAGAACTTGTTTGACGTACAGATAGCGGTTTACACCGCGTCGCGTCAAGTGCCGGGGCGGAAGTTGAGAAGACGCGTTACTCTGATCAGACCGCCTTCCAGAACTCTGGCCGCCCGAGGTAAAGTCAACCTACACCTGACGGCGAAAGGCGGTTTGCACGTCTCTCTCGTCACGGACTTCAACGCGTACGCGGGCATATACGAATGTTGCAAGTGTAAGGCGGCGTTCACCACCGAGTTCTTGCTGAAGAGACACAGGAACCAGCTTTCCTCTTGCCGACAAGTCAAGTTGCGCTACGTAGGTGGCATCTACCAAAATTCGAGAACGATTTTCGAAGCGCTAGCAGACTTCTCCATTTTCCCCCCCGACGGACATTCCGGAATCTACCCTTACAAGATCGCCTTCGATTTCGAGGCTTTCTTCAGACCGTGCAAAGAACCGTCGACGGAACACGTGTCCCTGCTGTGGGATCACGTCCCTTTGTCGGCTAGCGTCGCATCCGACTTTCCGGGGTGGGAGGGGCCCGTCTGCTTCGTCAGAGAATCCGACGCAGATTCCGACCCCTTGTTGGACCGAGTTTTAAATCACATAAACGAGAACGCCAAAGTCATCGGGGAAGCTGTGCTAGAACTTTACCGACCGACCTTAGCGAAGTTAGATGCGGCGATAGGTGAAGCTCTCCTGCTGGAGGAGGCGACGTTCACCCCTTCTCCAGGCGGCTTCGCTGCGGCTCAGACCAGACAACCGTTAGTTCAACTGAAGAAGCGTCTTCTGAGATACATCCGTCAAGCTCCAGTCGTGGGCTTCAACTCGGGGCGTTACGACTTGAACCTGATCAAAATACGCCTTCACTCGTTCTTCGCCTCCGGAGACCGAAGAAACCAAGAATTCAGCGTCATAAAGAGAAGCAATCAATACTTGGCGGTTTACACACAGCACACGGTTTTCTTGGACGTAGTCAACTATTTGGCACCCGGTTACAACTACGCGACCTATTTGCGAGCTTTCACCAGGAACGAAGAGAAAGGTCACTTTCCTTACGAATGGATGACGTCTACCAGGAAACTGGCAAACAGAACGCTGCCACCGAGATTGGCTTTCGACAGCGAGCTGACGGGCGTCAAAATGTCCGAATCCGACTACGCCGCATGTCAGAAAGTTTGGTCCGACGAGAAGATGCAAACTATGGAAGACTACTTGATCCACTACAACAACAAAGACGTCAAACCTTTCATAGAAGCTCTGAAAAATCACGCTAAATTTTTCCAAGATCGCGGCATTGACATGTTGAAAGACGGAGTTTCTCTCGCCGGTTTGACTTTACGGTTCCTCTTCCAAAACCTAGAAGACGCGTTCACAACGTTCCCCCAGTTCGACGCCGTCCTCCACGCTCTGATCAAAGAAAATCTAGTCGGCGGTCCTTCCATCATCTTCCATAGATTTCACGAGAAGGGCACCACGCGGATAAGGGAGCACAAGTACGGCGAAGAAGCGAGACCGTGCCAACACATCCTAGGACTAGACGCTAACTCTCTGTACTTGCGCTGCATGAGCGAAGCGCACTGCACGGGCTATTACGCGGTGAGACGGCCCGAGACCGAGTTCAAGCCCGAAATTAGGCAAAGAAACTCTCACAGCGCTTTGGAGTGGTTACGCTTCGTAGAGCACGACCGCGACGTGAAACTGCGCCACGCTTTGAACGGCGGCGAGATGGTTGTAGGCTGTCGGAGAATTCGCGTGGACGGGTTTCACGCGGCCTCTAATACGGTTTTCCAGTTTCATGGGTGTTGGTTCCACGCTCACGAGTGCATACCGTCGCACCGATATCAGTGCGCTTCACTGAGAGAGGAGAGACGCGACAGAACGACCAGAGCAAGCGCTTACTTGAAAGCGCTAGGTCACAAGCTGGTCGTCATGTGGGAGTGCGAATGGCGAGAGATGAAGCGTCGAGATGAGCGGGTCAAGGCCTCCCAACAACGCTGGAAGGTTGACGCTTTGAAAGTGTCTCGAAACGCGATGAGCGAGAGCGACATCCTTTCCGCTGTGAAAGAGGAGAAAATGTTCGGTTTAGTTCAAGTGGACATCACTACGCCGCCTCACCTACGAGACTACTTCGAAGAAATGACCCCCGTTTTCAAGAACGCGACCGTTTCAAAATCGGACATAGGACCTCACATGTCAGACTTTGCGCAGGAAGAAAAGCTGTTGAACACGCCTCAGAGATGTCTGATAGGGAGTTACCACGGAAAAAATATTCTCTTGGGAACGCCGCTTCTCAAGTGGTATTTAGAGCACGGTTTGATAGTCACCAAAGTGCAGCTGGTGGTAGAATACCTACCTAAACGCTCCTTTGCCGGTTTCGCGGACGAAGTAACGGCGGCGCGAAGACGTGGCGACGTGAACGAGAACGAGAAAATTCTGTCAGACTGTTACAAGTTAATGGGAAACGCTACGTACGGTAAAACAATCTGCAACAAAGAAAAACACACGGCGGTGAGATACACTGACAGTCGGAAGTTCGAACTATTGGCCAATTCGTGGCGCTTCAAAAAGGCGTCCGAGTTGAGTTCCGATCTGTTTGAAGTCGAACTACAACCGAAAACAGTCAACAACAACCTCCCTATTCAAATAGGGTTCATGGTATACCAGTACGCGAAGTTGAAAATGTTAGAGTTCACATACGACTTCTTGGATAGATTCGTCGATCGGCGCGATTATGCCCTTTGTCAAATGGACACCGACAGTCTTTACATGGCTCTCAGCGGTGACACGTTGGATGACCTAGTCAAACCTCGCCTGAGAGAGACGTACTTCAGAGAGAAACGAAAGTGGCTTCCGACAGCGGTGTGCGACGATCACTTAGAGCTTTTCGTGAAGACAAAAACGGAAAGAGTGCGAGAATGGTGTCCGCCGCCCGGCGGATGTTGTGAGAGACGGTACCTTCACGATCTGAGAACTTCGGGGCTTATGAAAGCGGAGTGGGAAGGTGACGGGATCCTAAGTCTCAACCCTAAGACTTACATTTGCTACGATCGAGTCAGCGACACCGGTGAAAGAAAATCCAAAAAATGGAGTGCAAAAGGCGTACAGAAGAAACAAAACCCTCAGGAACCAGACGACTTCTTGGATGTTCTTCGCCAACGAAAAACTCTCATTGCTGTAAATAGAAACTTCAAAGTGGTGCGAAACAAAATGGTCACCTACACCATAGAGAAAGACGGCGTGCGCTACTTGTATTATAAGCGTCGCGTGCATTCTGACGGTGTGACAACGAGTCCTTTAGAGATATGAAAAAAAAAAAAAATAAGCGTGTGCATCTTTTCAAAAATAGAGTGTTTATCAAGATTGAAAAAAAAAAGAAATAAAAAAAATAAAATAAAATATTGTTGTGTTTTTATTTTCATACGTCTTCTTTTACTAGTAAGTCGCGCAGTCTCTTAAAGCGTCACTCATGTGACGACGTCGCTTCCAGTCACGTGATCCTAAAGACCCTCACTTCCTAAACAAAAAACTTCTTCTTCCGCTCACGTGATCAATCAAGTCACTTCCGGTCACGTGATCCTCAATGAGGTCACTCACTTCCGGTCGGCCATTAGGTCATGTGACGTCACTTCCGCTCACGTGACTCATCAGGTCACTTCCGGTCACGTGATCCTAAATTAGGTCATATGACGTCACTTCCGGTCCCCTAAGTAGGTCAGTAGGTTACCCAGAATGCACCACTAATCCCCTAAGTAGGTCACTTCCGGTCACGTGACCAAATGGTGGCCTCTGATTGGCTGCAGGGGTACCCAGAATGCACCACTAATCCCCTAAGTAGGTCACTTCCGGTCACGTGACCAAATGGAGGCCTCTGATTGGCTGCATGTCGATTGAGTAATAAACAGTAGTTAACTATAGTCCCGTTCCGATACATACTATACTACTGATGACTTTAGCAAATACTTTAATTAGTGCTATTTTTGTTTTGGTAGTAACTCTGACCAGAGTGACTTCACTAGGCTTCGTGAACTCTCTTCTCTGACTTAAATGTCACAACCGAAACAAACAGGTCACCCCCCCCTCCCTTCTTGTCTGTTTTTTTTTCGATAAGTAGATACCAGTCTAATTGAACTGACTAAAAATCGAGTAAAAAGCAAACCATTATGTAAGCAAACGGCTAGAATGTCTCAACCCCAAAAATAGGTGACCCCTTTTGGTGTCTGTTTTTCCATAATGCGTCCAAACTAATTAAGTGTAACAGAAGGTCTATAGTGCTGCAGACTGCGGCTTGTTAGTGAGACCTTACACACACAGGTGGGGTGTCCAGGGGCTGTAAGAGTTAGAGAATGGAGGCCTTATACCCCCCCCCCCCACACACACACACCTTATACCCCCCCCCCCCTTATACCCGGTATAACTCATACCTTGTTATATAGGCCGCCACCTCCAGGGGACAACCAAGGTTATCATACTCACCTTATAACCCTGTTAGGACAGCAGGGTGTCCTATTCATGTGTCGGCATGATACACTGATGCTGCACTGGTGAGTAGCTCATTGGTGCATCATGCCAGCCCTTTAGAGATGGATCAATCACAAAGGGTCGGTATGATGCATGAATGCAGCCCTGGTGAGTAACTCGCCCGGGCTGCATTCATGCATCATACCGACAAAAGCGCCTTAAAGCATTCAGCTGCCGTTGCATGGTTACCTCATTTGTCCTGGAGTAGTTAATGTCACGTGGGTTACTGTATGGCTGTCAGAAATGGGCTAAGCAGATGTCGGAATGTTTTTTGGAAACAGAAGAGATAGATGAGACTTAGTGAGATAAGGAAACCCATAAAACTGGGTGATACATCATGTGTATACAAGGTACCCTCAGGTCTAACCTACACCTCAACCCAACCCCGCCACCTAGAACCTGAGAGAAAAATACATTAGCATATGTAAGGCCACTTTAAAAAAATGGTTTCTTATCACCGCGCGCATCATAAAAACATGATTTGGGAATTATTATTATTATTTTAATTTTTTTTACATTTTTGATGAAAATATGTTGAAATTGGAAGAATATTGGCAATTTGGTATCAAATTACAGCTTATGCTGTCACAGTTATGCATCAGCTTAAAAACCTCTAACAACTTTTGCTGATCAATAAACTAAATTACTAAAATGTGAAAATCGAAAAGTCCAAATGTATTTATGCACCCAGTAAAAAGAAATTGAAAAAACAACAACGCCCTCGTCATATTTTTCACTGCTTGGTGATGAGAAACAAGTGGCCTAATTATTGATTTAAATGTCATGCTGTGTCCACCGTGTATGAGGAGTATGGTTATAACTGTAAACCCCAGACATAGTCCTGATAGAGACTTATCAATTAGAAGGTCAAAAGAACAATAAATAAACATGCCTCGTAATATCATTTTGTAAAGTGTTTTTGTTCAGGAAAAATAGGTCAAAATATGTTTAAAAACATATATCCCCAACACTGCGTTAGGCGTCATGCCTCATGGTTTGGCTTTAGATCTAACTGACTGATGTATATCATTGGGTAAAACCGAGTGGGCAAACCAAGTGGGGCCTCTGTCTGTATGGTATCTCCAATCTACCAAATACACACCGGTAATTGAATAAATAAGTCTACACAAAATAAAACATAATTCAATTTGAATCCCCTGACACATCCCTGCCCCCCAGGGAGTGCTCTATACCAGGGTGTGAGGATCTATTCTGGCACACACAAAATGATGAATGGACACTTACTCCTCAGCTAAAGGTCTGTTAAAAATATCAACTATCAACCTCTTCAAACATCAACTTTTTAACAGATTGTAATCGCTCAGTGTTTGTGGTGCACTGTTAGAAGTAAGTAGTGTTGCGCCACAGAGCCGGTGTTACAAATGGTCATATTGGGATATAAGCTTCCTCTGCCATGTCTGTATTAAATGAGCTACAGCCTTGTTGCTAAAGATCCCTAATGAGAGGTGGCTAGACCAAGGATCGCTCCCACGACCTCTCATATACATATTACAGTAAAAAAAAAAAGTGCTGTAACAAGAATTGCGGTTGTTGCCGCGTAAAAAAATGCCTCAGGCATTTTTATACACGCCAACAACCACAATTCTTGCATTTAAAGGAACATAATGTCTACATGGTTGGTATGTTTGAAGGGGACCCATTGAAGACACCAAATAAACAGTGGGGGGGGGGGTTATCAGGGGGAAGGATGATATTACTTCAAATATGATAGTTCCTAGATCAATAGATCCATTGAATTCCTTGGGTCCATGTTAGGGGGGCAGATATGGTTATAATCAACATCAGGGCCATGGAAACGTCTACTGCTAGGCAGATAAACAATGAGAATAGCTGTTGCTAGGCAACCAGCTGTATTAGCGACAAACCAATAGAACCATTGAATTCCTTGGGTCCATTTTAGGGGGGGTAGGTATGATTATAATCAATCTCAGGACCATGGAAATGGGTGTTGCTAGGCAGATAAACAATTAGAATAGCTGTTGCTAGGCAACCAGCGGTATTAGCAACAAACCAATAGATCCATTGAATTCCTTGGGTCCATATCAGGGGGGGTAAGTATGATTATAATCAATCTCAGGACCATGGAATGGGTGTTGTTGGGCAAATAAACAAATAGAATAGCTGTTGTTAGGCAACCAGCGATATTAGCAACAAACCAATAGAACCATTGAATTCCTTGGGTCTATTTTAGGGAGGGTAGGTATGATTATAATCCACCTCAGGACCATGGAAATTGGTGTTGTTAGGCAGATAAACTAATAGAATAGCTGTTGCTAGGCAACCAGCTGTATTAGCGACAAACCAATAGAACCATTGAATTCCTTGGGTCCATTTTAGGGGGTGTAGGTATGATTATAATCAACCTCAGGACCATGGAAATGGGTGTTGCTACGCAGATAAACAAATAGAATAGCTGTTGCTAGGCAACCAGTGGTATTAGCAACAAACCAATAGAACCATTGAATTCCTTTGGTCAATGTTAGGGGGGTAGGTATAATTATATACAACCTCAGGAGCTATCAAAGGTTGATTTTTATTTTTGTTATCACATAGCATGAATTTGTGTTGTGACAATGGTTGTGACTCATTAATCCAAGATGGCGTCGTAATCCAAGATGGCGGCGCCCGTTCTGACTTTTGGCAAAGTGCAAACATCATATACCTCGTTCTGGTGGTGCCTGGCGGCACCACCAGGTGGCTAAGCCACCACTTCGGCATAAAAAATTGCACGTGTACAGTAAAATTTGCTGTATTTTTCTTTACATCTAAAGTACTGTACATTTACAGGTAATATTGCTTTTCACGAACAACAACTTTTTACAGTCTGTCCATACACTCAGGCCAAGTAGAGTAATGGTGTGTGAGCTCTTTGAGGACAGCCTCAAGGTTGATTGTTTATTTCTTGATGATGCACCAATGCAGCACTGGAGAGTAACTCACCAATGCTGCACTGGCGCATTTTGCCGATCTGGCCAGTAACTTTAATACTAGTGCTGTATTCATGAACCATGATAACAAATGACAAACTGCCTTATAGCACTATGCTGCATTTGAATTAAATCATAGGTAGGTCCCCATCAAATACGTTTTAACAGTAATATTCCCTTCACCCTGCAAGTTGCTAAGTTTGCTAGCGATCTTTAGATCTTCATGCCAGCTCCAGATATGGCAAAATATAAATATATGGATATGTCTTGGGGAGAATATAGGGGAGAAAGGCTACTGTTGTCTGCAAGGTTACTGTATAATAACTAGTGTGGCCTCTGGGTAAAGGAGAACAAACCATGAGACACCTCTCCCCTCCCTCTATAGAGCCATGCAGCAAAAGGGTGGCCTTTTTATAATAAAGTTTGGTTTACATTTCAAAACACTTGTAACATTGTCTGTAATGGCTATCTTTGAGAAGATCCTTGAGCAAATATCTCATTATTATCAGGAGATTGACAGGCCAATTATCCTCCAAAAAGTATCAAAATGCAGATTTTAATGTTATATTGATGTCTTTGTTGGTCACACTTCAGAAATATTTAACAACATTATCAATAACTTTTCTGAAAAGTCCCCCTTTCTGCTTTTTGCTGCATTGGTGTATACCTCCCCCGGGCCTGGTGTGCCCTATAATGTGTCCCTATCTGTGTGTGGGTGGGTATCTGTGTGTGTGAGTGTCTGTGTGTGGGGGGGGGGGGTGAGGTCCCTCTGCTAATGGTAGCTCCACACTCCCTGCTCAATGCTCCTCTTGTCTCACACTGCTTATTAACACTTTAAGGACGGCATGATGCCTTAATGCTACATTTGTTTCATGATGCACTCATTTGCACTGATCCATGCATTATGCCGACCCTTCGGGAGGTATACATCATCCCCACAGGGTCGTCATGATGCATGAATGCAGTCCTGGTGAGTAGACTCCTCAGGGCTGCATTCATGCATCATGACGACCAGGGGCATGATGCATTAAAGCACAGTGCGGTCCTTACAGGGTTATCGGCCGTTATCTGGTGGCAGGGACTAACCTGATCAAGTAGGTATTAACAGGAGGTTAGGGAGCCCCAGGCAGCCTGTAACTGTCTCACTGTTCCCACTAACCAATGACCCCTATAGAGGAGATCACTGCACTAACTGACTGCTGACATATTCTCACATTATATATACAGGCACTGTTCTTCACTGGGGTCAGGCACAGAGTAGGTCACACCTCCAAGTGACCAATATAGTTTATTTTCTATTATGATTCCTAAAGATGTATCCCCCCCAACCGATTATTTCAGGTGAATGAGGTATTCCCACTCTTGTGCAATTTTAACATTTTATGGTTGCCTTGCAACCAATTTAAGAACCTGTAGCTGGGACCATGTGTATTTGGCTCAATAGATGTAGCAATTCTATTTCAAGTGTCTCTCTTTATTTCTCTATAATTATACTTTCTATAGTGTCTATGTCTTCTCCTTGTCATTCCCTGTACACTATTCTACACAAAAAGTTGGACAAAAGAACCAGCCAACAACACACTCTAAACAGGATTCACCAATTGGCTCAGTTAAATGTGCATTTCTATATCAAATATATCTTATTCAGAAACAGACATCTTTATTCTGTAATTTACACAGTTCATTCCCTGCGCGTATCAGACCTATGGAAGTCACTGGTCAGATCAATGACATCCTTTATGTATAGGCGCATTGGTCAGACAGAGCATAGAGATATCTCTCTGGACAGAGGGACAGTTCCCCTCATGCCACCTAACACACAGTACACAGAATGCCCCTATTGTCTCAGAGTGTTATCTCCATGCTGGGCAGGGAGCAGCGTCCTGATGGTATCTGTGTGCTGCCACTAGGTGTCAGGCCACACTCACTCCTTCTATAGACCAATGCAGCAAAGGGACTTTTCAGAAAGAAAAAATGGCTGATAAAGTTTTGCACATTTCTGAATTGTAACTGACAAATTAATATGTAAATACAACCTAAAAGTTTGCACTCTAATCTAAGCCTTTTGAAATATAAAATGTTTGTGAATCTCCTGATATGAAATGTTTGCTAAGATAGATATTGTAGACAACGTTATTAGGATTCTGCTAAAACCAATCTAAGCACATCTTTTTCATGAGAAAAAAGGGACCCTTTCTTGACGCATGGGTGTATAGCACTAGGTCTGAGGGGTCAGAGTGACTAAGGGGATCAAGTAGGTATTGATGTGAGGTTACAGCAGCCTGGGGCGGTGCTGGGGGTCCTGTCTGTGTGTCTCTGTCCTCACTTCCTGACTGAACTGACCCTGTCCTATGGGTTAGTTTAAATAGGTTTGACACTTTGGGAAAGAATATACACATGTAAAGCTTGTACTGTTCATTTCTCTCCCACACTGTTAGAAGTTAATGTAGCTGAGCAGGGGAATCTACTGTAGTTATACAGTATATTTTACAGTATTAGTGTCCATGGGCAGTAGCATCTACTGTAGTTTTACAGTATATACTACAGTATTAGTGTAAAGCTTGTACTGTTCATTTCTCTCCCACACTGTTAGCACTTAACGTAGCTGAGCAGGAGAATCTACTGTAGTGTAAGTGTCTCACTGTTCTCATTTCCTGACTGAACTGACCCTGTCCCATGGGTTAGTTTGAATAGTCTTCACACTTTGGGAAAGGTTACTTAAAAGATGTAAAGCTTCTACTGTTTTTCTCTCTGCCAACATCTCCTTCTCAATCATCATGTTGCATTAGATATTGGCCTGTCCACATGCATGTGAATAAACTTTGATTACATAAAAACCTATTTGGTTGCTTGCAAATAGCTAATCTGTTGCCTCTAGAAGGGCTCTCAACTTTAGGGGAGCACTGCACACACAGAAAAGTGAGAGTCATTGTCGCTAAAACTACCCTCACCTAAGGGTCAGGCACTAAAACTACCCTCACCTGAGGGTCAGGCACAAAAACTACCCTCACCTGAGGGTCAGGCACTGCCTGACTCTCAGGTGAGGGTAGTTTTAGCGACAATGACGCTCACTTTTCTGAGGGTGTAGATGAATAATGGACCCTAGGTGACTCTCTGGCTCACTAGGGGTCTTACTATACCTTGTCACTTCATTGTCTACTGTACATGTAGACTCTTGAGTGATTGTCTTTCTCTCATTATAACCATGCATGTTCATATATCAATTCTATTGGTTGCACTTTTCCTGCACAATCACTCTCTACATCTGAGTAAACTATCGATTCTAGACAAATCATTGGACATAGAATAATCAGCATATCAGATATGTCTTAGTTTGTACAGCAATTCAGCTGGTGATCCTTATTATAAGAGACAATATTTAAGAAATTTTATAACCAAAATTGAATATCATAGAAAGCACTGCTATGAGTCACAATGCACTGACTCAGTAAGGGAAGCCCCAGTTTTCTCTTGTCATCTCAAATCCAATTCGCTGTAACTGCCCATTATGATTGTTCAGAAGCCCTGGTTAAGGTGAAGTAGTGACACCTGGTTTACAAATAACGGCTTTAACATTGATTTACACTCACAGCCATGTGTAGCCTCTACCTGTGTGAGTAGGGACGTGTGTGGGGGGGGGGGGGGGTGTTCATATAAACAGGATTAGAGGCCCTCCACATGTTGTACATGATGTACATGTGTATGTGTCAATACTACCAATAACACATGTTGCTGACCCCCTCTAACTCTCCATGTACCCTCCCTGTATACTCCACTTCACCTCCACATGGCCCCAGTCTCATTGTTACCTTCCCTATACTTCATCACATGTCCACTGCCCCATACATTGGTTTCTATAAACAACTACTTGCCATCATATTGACATTACATCTGAGTAAAAGTTTATTGAATCTTATTATTTCCAACATCCAATATTGAGTTGAACCTTTCTCATTTATTTTTTTTGAAATACAAGATTTCCTATGCTTTAGCACTGAAGGGCCGTATTCAATGCCCCCATTGAATACAATGGGGCCGTATTCAATGGGATAATAAAAAATAGGTTTTCCTTCATTAAATGGCTTCAAATAAAATAATAAACACAAATGCCAACTACATTGATACTGCTCTGATGTATTTCACTTGTGGGAGCTGGGGCGCATCCCACTCAGCCTATGGCTTCCTGGGATACTTCCCCAGCCCCCACTCGTGAAATACAACAGAGACAGTATCAATGGGCGTTGGCATTTGTCTATGTCTTTAACCTCCTGTCTATGCTCACTCCCTTCTGTCCTTTCCTTCCTCTCTCTGCTCTCCCTGCCCTGCCTCTGTTTGCTTCCACTCCCTTCCCTCTCTCCCTTCCCTCTCTCCCTTTACTCTCTGTAGGCCTACACCCCCTACTTCACCTCCACATGCACCCAGCCTCATTTTTTCCTTTCAACGACCCTGGCCTCACCTTGCCCCATCACATGGCCAAACTCACATACATTGATATTACTTTTCATCATGTTTAGATTCTATCTGATGTAGCTTATCTTGTGGACATGAAAGATTGATTATTTGTCTTTAGCTTCCTATCTATTTGGTCTCTCCTTCTCTCCCCATATCTGTTCCCTTCCTCTCCCTTCCCTCCCTCCCTTCCTCTCCCTTCTCTCCCTGCCTCTGTTCCCTTCCTCTCCCTTCTCTCCCTGCCTCTGTTCCCTTCCTCTCCCTTCCTTCCCTGCCTCTGTCCCCTTCCTCTCCCTTCCCTCCCTGCCTCTCCCTTCCCTCCCTGCCCCTGTTCCCTTCCTCTCCCTTCCCTCCCTGCCTCTGTTCCCTTCCTCTCCCTTCCCTCCCTGCCTCTGTTCCCTTCCTCTCCCTTCCCTCCCTGCCTCTGTTCCCTTCCTCTCCCTTCCCTCCCTGCCTCTGTTCCCTTCCTCTCCCTTCCCTCCCTGCCTCTGTTCCCTTCCTCTCCCTTCCCTCCCGGGCTCCCCTCCCTCCCTTTCTCTCCCTTCCCTCCCTGCCTCTGTTCCCTTCCTCGCCCTTCTCTCCCTGCCTCTGTTCCCTTCCTCTCCCTTCCCTCCCTGCCTCTGTCCCCTTCCTCTCCTTTCTCTCCCTGCTGCTATTCCCTTCCTTTATCCTTTCTCCCTTTTCACTATCTTCCTCCCTGCATTTATTCTCTTCTCTCCGGTTCTCTCCTCCCTGTCTCTCTTTCTGTCTGTCTGTCTGTCTGTCTCTGTCTCTCTGTGTCTTTGTGTGTCTTTCTCGCTCTCTCTCTCTCTCTCTCTCTCTCTCTCTCTCTCTCTCTCTCTGTCTTTCTCTCTCATGTAGGCCTCAGGGGTGGGGAGGAACATCTACTATTGCCCATTGGGGGCTACAGGGAAAGTTCACGTCCTATTGGGGTTAGATGATGGAGGCTTGCGGCTAGGGTTTTGGAGGGGAAGGGGGAGGGGGCTAGGATAGGATCTGCTTTAGGGTGGGGTTAGAGGTGGGATGAGTAGGTTAGGATATGATCAGTAAGTACAGGGTGGGTACAAAGGGCGGACCGTTAGCCGGACTCAGAGGTCTACACGGTCCACGTGGTACCATCCTTCATCCACGCCCTCACACCCCCGTGTACCCCCTGTACCCCCTGACACACCTCCTGACACGGCTACTGTCCTATAAGGCTGACAGTGGGGCTTGGTGTATTGTAGTCTATAATAGAGCATGGCTTATCTGATCTTCTGTAACGTATAAGGATGGAGGACTGAAAAAAGGCTGATACACATGGGTGGTGGTGGAAGGGGCAGGGAGGGTTGCGTATACAAATATTGGATGTTGACCAAAATAATAATCCATGAATAAATTTGAATCCTATTTTAGAATATTTTGATATTCATATTTCTGTGTCTCACTTTAGTATCTTTCTCCACTTTCACTTAACTTACTCATAACTCTATTTAGAAATGAGACAAACTGTTTAAATGTCTCAGTGACATATGCCGTATAGTCTGACATCCGTGGTGATCTGTTTTATCTATCACTATGCAGCAACAAAGGTAGAGCCCGTATCCCAGGCGTCAATGCATGTATAACAGGGCATAGTTGACTCATAGTACAGAGAGAAGACCAAGTGATTTGAGGCAATATAGGAATTTAAATTGAATTTAACAAAGGCAGACAAACTAAGTAAGCAATGCTGATAACTCCCCTGATTGGCAATAACGATGGGACAACAAGGGGAGTGTAGCACTAGGAGGGGCGGCAGATGGTATAACAACAACCACCACTGTCTGCCGTACAGTGGTACAAGTCGTCAAGGAGGGGGGGAGACTGGGAGGGGTTACTGATGAGCTGTCTGTGAAGCCAGCCCCCCCCCCCCCCCCCCCACCACACACACACACCTCACCTGGTGCTCCTCAGGCCTCACCTGGACCCCCTCACCTTGGTAACACATTGGTAACACTTTCCGTTTTCTGTACCCTTTGTTAGGGGATTACATACACAACGAAATGTTAATTAACTTTGATTAATTAAATGCATTCAGCTCCCTTAAGTAGTTTTCCATTCTTCATCGTATTCATCGTTATATTGGTTCTGAGTCAGAGTTTAATATCGTATTATGTATGTCAATACATTTTTCACTTTTACCATTGTTCCCCACAAGGGCGACTTTTCTCATGACAAAGTTTTGTTAATTTTGGTTCTAGTTAAATCCTCACAACAATGTACTCTGTAATGGTTTGTTTGTGAATATCCCATATCAGGAGATTAACACGACAGTTATCTTTCATATAGTATGTATTAGAATGCAGAATCTTGGGGTTGTATTTGTGTATTTGTCTGCCACACTCCATAAATGTTTAAAACAACCTTTCTGAAAAGCCACCCTTTCTTGGGTGCGGGTTATACACAACACTGATAATAAAACCTATAGTCAGTACTGACTATACCATCATATTTTGACCCCCTTAGTCAGGGGACTATACAACCTAGTCACATATTAGTCATAAAGATAGTCAGGAGTGACTATATGTGGATCACACAAATTGATGATGTCACAGGAATGTGTGCACAGGAAACAGTTAGGATTCAAATTTGAATGGTCCATGGACTTCAGGTAGGCACATCCTCTCCTAAACCACTGTTCTATGGATACCCCTGCTTGTTATATTATGTTATCTTACAGTTGACTATGGCAACT
Organism: Harmothoe impar; assembly: GCA_947462335.1. Taxonomy (NCBI): domain Eukaryota; kingdom Metazoa; phylum Annelida; class Polychaeta; order Phyllodocida; family Polynoidae; genus Harmothoe; species Harmothoe impar. The sequence goes on from CANHQG010000179.1 coordinate 20,600, forward strand.
TAAGATGTTATAGGGTGCATGAGTTCTCATGTTTGATAGAGTTATCATGGTAATTTGTTCCAATTTTGATAACATAGACATACATAAACAGTGTATGTGTAGACTGACAGACCATGATAGGCCTTCACAGGAGCCTGTCACCTGCTCTGCCTTATCCTAGCCTGTCCCCTTGCCTGCCTTATCCTAGCCTGTCACCTGCCCTGCCTCATCCTAGCCTGTCCCTGCCCTATCCTAGCATGTCCCCTGCCCTGCCTTATCCTAGCCTGTACCTTTCCTGCTTTATCCTGTCCTATATCCCTATCCTAGCTTGTCCCTGTCCTTTATCCCTATCCTAGCTTGTCCCTGCCCTGCCTTATCCTAGCTTGTCACCTGCCCTACCTTACCCTAGCCTGTCCCCTGCCCTGCCTCATCCTAGCCTGTCCCTGCCCTATCCTAGCATGTCCCCTGCCCTGCCTCATCCTAGCCTGTCCCCTGCCCTGCCTCATCCTAGCTTGTCCCTGCCCTGCTTTATCCTAGCCTGTCCCCTGCCCTGCCTTATCCTAGCTTGTCACCTGCCCTACCTTACCCTAGCCTGTCCCCTGCCCTGCCCCATCCTAGCCTGTCCCTGCCCTATCCTAGCCTGTCCCTGCCCTGCTTTATCCTAGCCATGTCTACCCTGCCGAACCTGACCTGCCTTCAGTACTTAAGTTTCCCTTATTTCTCATGATTGACTATATCTATTAGTCATATTGACTACTTTAGACCATGAAACCATTAAATTCATAGTCACTTGACTATATGGCCCAAATCAGCCGATTTAATGGCTGACTATAGGTTGACTATATGACTAACTTACTATAGACATAGGTGACTAACTTGGTGTAGTCGTTTTTGCTACATTCATGTTACTATAGAAATGTAGTCCGTAGTGACTAACATTTCCAGGTCCATTATTATCAGTGAAGAGTAATATGATGGTGTTTTTGGTTAGAACCAAACCCATTTTTCACAGACATGTCTATAGCATTATAAATGACACAGACTGATGGCTAGTTAGGAGCAGGGCCTCCACACGCTACTCGGGATGACTACTTGGTGTAATGATGCAGCTTAATGATGATAACCATCTGATACCCCAGCCTCCCTCACTACCCCTAACAACCCCTAACAACCTCTAATGGTCATGTAACACTCATGTACCTTATGTCCCTGCAGCTGAGTCCCCCCCCTCTACCCCCCCCCCCCCCCCGCCATCACCTGAACCCCCCCCCCCCAACTCTAATAGCCACGTATAGGGGTAAAACAGATCGACTGGAGCGCCATGGTGGCGGTAGCAGCGGCAAGATAGGCAACTACAAAGTAACTGGTACTTTCTGTGGAGTAGAGTACCAAACTAAAGTTAATTCCTCATCAGTTCCCATAAACAGTCATCTCCTTCCTGTTCTAAAAGCTGACACCCTTCCATATTTATTAGGATTCAACAACAGTTTGGAAGAGCTACGGACACTTTTATTAGTTTATCTTTTTATAGATCTTGACAATCTCTTTTACGATATCTAAGTCATGACCTTTATTATCATTAACTTATTTCGTATCTTCAAACGTGCCAAGAACAATCTCTATAGCTTTAACAAAGGGGGAGGGATGCTGGCGGTCTACGAATGATGACCAGTTACAACTATAGTCCTACAGAATTCAGAATTACCCCCCCCCCCCCCGCCCCCTCCATCCCCCCTCCCCCACCCTGTAGAGGTAATACTAAGTGACTTTATGCCATGACTTGCTGACATCATGTTTCATCTAACTACCAGACACAAACTCATCTTCCTCAAATTATTTTTTTCTAACAAAGGAGATTTGTCAGAATGTATAATTTTGGTCAGGTGTTTGTGGGCGGGTACCTTGGGGAGCATGAGTCGGACTGTTAGGTGAGGTACAGAGACGTGACAACTCGCCATTACTATATGGCGCTCCCCTCACCATGTGCCAATTTGTGGTTACAAGATGGCAAATGTGGTTTATGAGACAACTTTCATATTTTTGTTTTGCAATGTGTTGGAATGCAACCAGTACAAGTGTTTTATAAAGAAATAATGTATGTATACAAATGCGCCTAGAAAAAGCACAGAAATGCCCTTCTTGATTTCCATTGGTATAATGGATCGTGGATAAAAAATATAAAGGCCGAGACAAAGAAGGCGTAGGAGAGACAGAGGTGTGTGGGGGGGAGGGGGTGGCTGGGAGTCCCCTCTCCCATTTTTTTGGGCACTTCTCTCTCCTACAATGAGGAACTTATGAACAGAAAGTTCTTGAATTCTTACATTTTCCACAGATATATTGTCATATCGTTATGGCTACGGGCAGAGGTAGGGTATTGCTATTTCTTAATACATATTCAGATATTTCTGTTGCATAACTATATGGTAAATCAGGAAAACTGCAAGGAAAGGTTTGTACATGTAATGGCGGAGCCAGGATTTTGGAAAAAAAGAAGGTGGAGGGGCGCTATTGGAAGAACGATGTTTTAATAACTAATGAAAAGAGATTTATGAACTGTAACTACACCCAACCATCCCCCACCCCCACAAGAATAAAAAAAACACATAAAACGTGCCCTTTTAAATCCACCACTTGGTTTTTAATATCATGCAAAGAGCAAAAAAATACGATTTGATATTAGTTGATACCTAGACACCTTACGATGCATGCTTACTATGTAAACAATAAATGATATGCTCTGTGAATACCTAGACGTGTTCACCTGTCGTCACGTGAGTAGTATAGTATGTATCGGAACGGGACTATAGTTAAGTACTGTTTATTACTCAATCGACCTGCAGCCAATCAGAGGCCTCCATTTGGTCACGTGACCCCCTCATTTGCATAATTACGTAATAGGCCACGCCCCCTCATTTGCATAATTACGTAATAGGCTACACCCCCTTGATCACCAGCCAATCAGAGGCCACCATTTGGTCACGTGACCCCCTCATTTGCATAATAGGCCACGCCCCCTTGATCACGTGACCCTTTCATTTGCATAATAAGCCACGCCCTCTTGATCACCAGCCAATCAGAGGTCGCCATTTGGTCACGTGACCCCCTCATTTGCATAATAGGCCGCGCCCCCTTGATCACGTGACCCCTTCATTGACATGATAGACCACAACAACATCACGTGACTATCTTTGTTTGTAAACAACACCACGTGGCTCTCTTTGTTTGTAAACAACACTACGTGGCTCTCTTGTTTGTAAATAAGACCTACTAAGTTTAGGCATAGGTAACAGCAGTGTTTGTAAATAACGCCTACTATGTTTTCAGTCATAGGTGTCTAGAGCAGCAGCAGCAGCAGCATCTTCAGCAGCAGCAGCAGCAGCAGCCGCGTCATAAGTGTCTAGAGCAGTAGCCACGTCATAGATGACTAGTGCAGCAGCAGCAGCAGCATCTTCAGCAGCAGCAGCAGCAGCAGCAGCATCATAGGTGTCTAGAGCAGGAGTAGCAGGAGCGTCATAGGTGTCTAGAGCAGTGGCAGCAGCAGCAGCAGCAGCATCATAGGTGTCTAGAGCAGGAGTAGCAGGAGCGTCATAGGTGTCTAGAGCAGTGGCAGCAGCAGTAGCAGCAGCGGCAGCAGCAGTAGCAGCAGCAGCATCAACAGTATCTTCAGCAAAAGCAGCAGCAGCCGCGTCATAGGCGTCTAGAGCAGCGGCAGCAGCATCTTCAGCAGCAGCAGTAGCAGCAGCGGCAGCAGTATCTTCAGCAGCAGCAGCGTCATAGGTGTCTAGAGCAGCAGCGTCATAGGTGTCTAGAGCATCAGCCGCAGCAGCAGCAGCATCTTCAGCAGCAGCAGCAGCGGCAGCAGCAGCCTCATCAGCAGCAGTAGCAGCAGCAGCAGCAACATCTTGAGCATCAACAGCATCTTCAGCAAAAGCAAAAGCCCATAACTTAGCATCATGGGCATCAGTCATAGCCGTAACAGCGACACTGCGACTAGCATAAGCAAAACAGGCTATTTTTTTAGCAGCTGTACAAGCATTAATAGCATTAGCCCTAGCAGCAGCCGCAACAGCGACACTTTTAGCAGACGTTGCAGCATCAGTAGCAGCAGCATCGGTAGCAAGAGCGGAAACAGTAGCAAAAAGATTAGCAGCACGAGCAGCAGCGGCGAGAGTAACAGCAACGTTGTTAGCAGCATTGGCAACTTCGTATGCAGCATGTGTAGCACGAACAGCGATACGAGCTTCACGTTTTGCACGAGCAGCAGCATTAGCTGCAGAAGTAGCCCTCACACTTTCCAGCCACCCGTACGAATCTTGATAAAAACCAACCTCCACCTTGCTACTTGTAGCTTCACGTTTTGCACGAGCAGCAGCATTAGCTGCAGAAGTAGCCCTCACACTTTCCAGCCACCCGTACGAATCTTGATAAAAACCAACCTCCACCTTGCTACTTGTTGACTCATCAGTAAACATGGCCGTCTCCTCATGTGGTGTTGTCGCGGCTCTGTAGTAGTGTTGGGATTGCTCACATTCGGTAGAACGTAGAGTGATTCCTGATGACGCCATGCTGAAGGTGGTTGAAGAAGTGTGTGGGACTCATGTTTCACTCTCGCTTATGTACTAGGCTCCGAGATAAGCTTCTTAACTCAGGAGGAAAACTCTCACTAGGAAGGCGACCGGCTGTCTACCTGTGTAGGCGCGGGTTCGTTACATCTTTAATCCTGTTCGACCCTCCGAGGAAATACATGAAGAAAACAAAAGACTCGAATCCGCAGACAGTAGGAAGCTATAAGGAGCTTAACTCGTGTTTGATTTAAGCTGTCTACCACACGCACGCGCTTGTAGTCACAGCTAGAGTGGCAGACTTCTGTCCGCCCGCTGGCGCATGACAATCGACTTTAGACACCCCCTGTAGTTTTTTTTTTGCATACACAGTTGACTAGCATCTTAAGCTCTTACTCAGCTATAAGCCCATATACATGTAACGCGCATTACTCTTCTTTATGGTAATTATCAGATCGATTTAAGGGTGGAAAGGGCTTAGGTGATGTAGATCCCTCTCTAGCTGAAAACAGGCTTAGGCTATAGCATGTAGGCAGCTGGCCGCGTTAAACATCCCTGTAGTTTTTTTGTATACACTCTCGATCCCCTCTCTAGGTGAAAACAAAAGCTTAGAAGATGAGGTGATCCGGCTACTGGCTGGCGCGTCACACCTGGCGTTAATCACCCCCTGTAGGCTTTGTATACGCTCTCTAAGTGAAAAACAAAAAAGCTCCCTCCACGGGCTGGCGCGTCACACCTGTCGTTAAAACGCCCCCTGGAGTCTTAGTATACACAGGTGCCCCGCCTTATCTATTCACCAGCTATAAGCCCATATACGTGTACATGCGATTTTTGATACCCTCTCTGGAATAGGGTGGGGCTCAAGGTGAAAACAAGATTAGTCCATTCGCTCTCTCAGCTATATAAAGAGCCTCAATTGTTCTTGCAACAGCACTTCACCACCGGTACACTATCAGTCACGAGGCAGATGTTTGCGGCATGGGTCATACAGGTTACCTACTAATAGCGGTTTGGGTGAGTAGATCACTTTTTTTCCCCTAAAAAACAAAAAAAAAAAACCCACTTATGACTCAGGTATGTATATGTAGCACTGTTAGTGTAAGTACACAGTAGAATCTACTGTACTATAGACTCAGCCCTCTGAAGACGGCGGAGCGCGTTAATGCGCGGGTCTGTGGCGGCGTCACTTGTTTTTTTATTCTAACTAAAAAGTCAGAAGTCGATCTACGACCTATCAAAGACAAATTTGTGATAAGTTCAAACTAAATAAGAGACAGTTTGAGCGTCTCTTAGTCGCTGTCAAAGATGCGAATAACGAACGCGCTGAGGACGGGGTTCAGGTCACGTATAGTTCCTTGCTCTTTCGTCAGATGGCGCCACAATAGGGGATTTGTACATTCCTACGATGCTCGCGAACATTTCAACGCATAATGAGTTATATAGGCAACAAAGTGTGCTTCTGAATATATTAAAATATAAAAACAATTCAATATTGTGTATTTCTGATAGAAATGAGGCAGTTTCTTTGAATACCAACTAAACTATAGCGAGATGAAAAATACCACACCATATCTAAGGCTTTATAAAAGATACATAAGCAGAAACTCTCGCCGAGTCGGTAATCTGAAAAACGAATCAACTCGTTGTGCCACAAGGGCCCCCATCCAACGGGGGCCTATTGAGCTCAGTCATGTTGTTTCTCAACACTAGGTGTAATTAATTACGCCCATGTTGAGTAGCATCTACTAACCAACTGACAGTGTCAGTTGGTTGGCCCCTCTTTAGGGGCCACACAATAAATAAAGAATAGAGACCTAAGGGAACGTTCACAAACGTCTACCCTTCCTACGGGGTGGGTGGGTCTTTGGGTTTAGTGACAAAACAGCGACATGTCAGCTCTCTTTTTTTTTCCAAGTCTACATATTATTTATGATTAAAAAATTTAAAAAAAAACCCACGATAATAAAGTGCGCTGATCAAAAACTGAATAGAAAAATAACCAAAAATAGGTTGGTAGCTGATCGGTCGTTGTCACACGGTGCAGAAAATCTATATTAGGACCACAGACGGGGCACATGTGACACTTGTCGAATATAAGAGATACCAATGGGTCTTGTCGAATTTAAGAACTAGGTCTTGGCCATTGTCATTGACTATTTTGAGAAGTAGTCTTGCCCGTCTTGCCCCTTGTCGCCAACTCCCAGCACCCCCTGTGTCTCTTTGTCCATATTGGCTAAAAACAGGACATTGTTGCCTTGGCTATTTTACCCCCCGTCTGGGATCTTATTACTTAATCACCTCGTCTTGACCCTGTGGGGTAGTGGGTATATGGAATAACCATGTCCAGGTGTACTCTATCTGACACATAACCGAAGGTTACTGAGTTATGTAATAATAACTGACCTATGAGGTCGCCAGTCAGTTTGCCGTGATTATTTTGACACACTCTCAGTTACTCGTAGCACATCTAATACATAATTAGACTCAGCATCATATAAGGCAGTCTCGGCCACGCCGCGGCTGCATATCGGACCAGGGGGATAGTCTGGCAGCGACCCGCCACCCCGTTCACAAGCTGTGTACAGCACCCCGTTTCTCTTTGTCCATATTGGCTAAAAAAACAGGACATTGTTGACTTGGCTATTTTACCCGTCTGGGTCTTATTATTTAAACACCTCGTGTTGACCCTGTGGGGCAGCGGGTACATGGAATAAACGTGTCCAAGTGCACTCTATCTAACACATAACCGAAGGTTACTGAGTTATGTGATAATAGTTATGTAATAATAACTGACCTATGAGGTCGCCAGTCAGTTTGCCGTGATTATTTTGACACACTCTCAGTTACTCGTAGCACATCTAATACATAATTAGACTCAGCATCATATAAGACAGTCTCGGCCACGCAGGCTGCATATCGGACCAGGGAGATAGTCTGGCAGTGACCCACCAGCCCGTCCACAACCTGTGTACAGCACCTCGTGTCTCTTTGTCCATATTGGCTAAAAAAAAAAAACAAAAAAAAAAACAGGTCATTGTTGACTTTGGCTATTTTACCCGTCTGGGTCTTATTATTTAAATCACCTCGTCTTGACCCTGTGGGGCAGTGGGTATATGGAATAACCGTGTCCAAGTGTACTCTATCTAACACATAACCAAAGGTTACTGAGTTATGTAATAATAACCACCCTATGATCCTATGAAGGCGCCAGTCAGTTTGCCGTGATTATTTTGACATACTCTCAGTTACTCGTAGGGTATCTAATACATAGTTAGACTCAGCATCATATAAGACAGGCTCGGCCACGCCGGCTGCATATCGGACCAGGGAGATAGTCTGGCAGTGACCCACCAGCCCGTCCACAACCTGTGTACAGCACCCCGTGTCTCTTTGTCCATATTGGCTAAAAAAAAACCAAAAAAAAAAAACAGGTCATTGTTGACTTTGGCTATTTTACCCGTCTGGGTCTTATTATTTAAATCACCTCGTCTTGACCCTGTGGGGCAGCGGGTATATGGAATAACCGTGTCCAAGTGTACTCTATCTAACACATAACCAAAGGTTACTGAGTTATGTAATAATAACCACCCTATGATCCTATGAAGACGCCAGTCAGTTTGCCGTGATTATTTTGACATACTCTCAGTTACTCGTAGGGTATCTAATACATAGTTAGACTCAGCATCATATAAGACAGGCTCGGCCGCGCCAGCCGCATATCGTACCAGAGGGATAGTCTGGCAGCAACCCGCCATCCCGTCTACAATCTGTGTACAGCAGTCTGGACCAGACCACCAACTCTGGGTATAGCATTCTGGATGCCTGTAGCAAGACTGGATCTAACCCTTTAATAGTCGCATAGCGCTTTAATGTGCAGTGCCCGTTGTCGTCATAAGTCATGAATGCGGCACTCAGAGTTCCTCACCAGGGCTGCATGCATGCATACACTGGCATATCGACAAAGGGCGTAGCGCATTAAAGCACTATTGCCACCTTTAGCATTAAAGCGCTGAGGGTTTTATTTTTTTGATAGTGTAGAAACCAATATCTGTCTAATTAAACCCCTTGTCAGTGCTGTTTTTTTTGGGTTTTTTTCACATACAAAAAGAATTAGGTAATGGCGCTGCAGTACTCTGAAAAGCGGTGGCGGTGAATTTCCATTTAGATCTTGAAAAGGGGGGCGGTCAGATGTCGTCAAGGCCCTGATAAGTAGGGCAGTTAAAATCATATGATTACATTGAGCTAATTTTCTTGCTGAAAGGAATGAATAATTGTATTTGTATAAAATTCACACACACACACACACACACACACACACACACACACACACACACACACACACACACACACACACACACACACACACACACACAGGACACCTGATGATCTCCACACGATGACCTGATTGCCCTTCCTAAAAAAAAATGCCCAACTCGATCTACCTACTCAACAGGGTTTCAGTGTATAGCGTATTAGGGGTTTTTCTGATGCGTATATTATATTGAGATTGATTTTCAACTTTTGTGATCAGTGGTTGGTCCTTAAAAGGACCGTTTGGTAGAGAGAGGGTCGCAGGGACCTTGCTGCTGAAGCGGAGGGCGTGGTCATAACGCGTGGCAGTCCTTCAGCAGCTCCTCCAGCACGGCGGGCGGTAGGCCTTCCTCCATGCAGACTTGCTGCTTGACCTGCTCCACGCACCGGCGGATGAGTTGATCAGCGACGTTCTCGATCAGCTCATCCACCACACCCTCTGCTTCAGCAGCAGTCCGCTGTCTCTCCTCTCTCTGTAGCGAGGCTACGAACTGCTTCTCCACGGCCGCATCGATCATAGATCGAGAAACGGCCACGAAGTTCTGTCTCTCCGCCTCCTCTCTCTGTTGCACGGCTACGAATTCCTTCTCCACGGCCGCATCGATCATAGATCGAGAAACGGCCACGAAGTTCACTCCGTGAGCCATTTTGTCGAACTGACTTCCTAGCCGCCTGAGAGATGCTGACGTCACACTATTTTCGACGACGCTATGACGCGCACGAGGTAGACAGACGACGTCGTTTCACTTCCTTATTTGGAGTTTGGGATCTTTTGACACCGAAGTCATACCGTACGGTCGCGATAAAGCAACTAGTGTTGAAAAGCGTGCCGGTCTTTTATAAGCGCCGGAGTATAAGAGCCTCCAAATGTTTTTTCTCAAGCACTAAAATCGCGACTTTGAATAAGCGCCAGCGTCTAGCTTGTATATAGCTCCTGAGTAAGAACTTCACCGAATTGAAAAGCCCTCCCTCAGAGCTCTTAATCGCGACAGTACGGTACAAATCTGATGTCAACCCGCGCCAAAAACAAAAAGGGTGTTCCGGTCACACGTACCTACGACGAGCGACCTTCAGCTATCACCACGTGAAGAGTGGGAAATAAATTTTGTACGGCAAGAAAACTGAAAACTGATAACGATTCCATTAGATAAGTATTTGGTTCCAATCTATGGGGAGATATTTCCACCAAAGCGATTGATTTATATGTCTGTAAGGTTCAGCTCTCCAACACTCTCCAATGTCCGCCGGTGCATGACGGTCGCCGCCCATCATTAGTCACAACTAAACTTCTGCTGGAGAGTGAAAGTTACGTTGAGTCTTGAGGTGCGCAGAGATACTATCTGCCGCAGCCTGATTTTAGTTCCACGCTATTTAGATAACCGCCCCATTTAAAATCTCTCTCTCGATCCTAGTAAAGGAAAAAAAAGGCTAGAGTTTATCATGGACGCGTCTCAGTTTTAGTCAAGCCGTAAAGTGAAGAACCAGAGCTTGTACATATTCCCACGTGAGGGGTGACCCCGCGGGGCGTTCAGTTAGTACTGAGTCTATACTCAAGGTCAAGTTCCACTCTCTAAACAGAGCTTTAGCGACTCCGTCATATAGACTAGACCGCGCGCGCGATTTTTTTTTTTTTTGCTGAAGCAGCTAATCGATGGAAGAGTAGAGAACAGGTGCTCGATCAAAAATCTGCTTCAGAGGCTTGTTATCAGGTATTAACAGTTAAATCAAAATATTTCAAAACATCCAGAAAAGCAGAATAACATGTCCTACGGGCTACAGCCGGGCACTGACGAGCAGACGACGCTGACGTCGTTTCAATCAGGTCACAGGGCTCTTTAGACACCTTTTCTGTAAGACCCGTCTCATACCTTAGTATATAATACCGTAAACACCGGTGATTAGTATATGATTCACATTGGCAGTCGCGGATCCACGAAGAGGCTGAATAAGCCTCGAGCGGACCCGCCACTTGCAATGTGACATAATCTTACTATGCGCTTTGTTTTGTTTTTGTTTCTATTTACAACAGCAAACATTTCAAACAACCTATTGTTTTTTAAAAATGATGAAAAATCAGCCCCAAAAAAAAAGTAAACATTTTAGAGCTAAATTTGTGGAGGATAGCCGGACATGCTGATGTCACTAGACCCCTAAATTCGATATGGTGACATGGGCATTTTCTTAAAATTCGATACGACGACACGGGCACGGACATCTAAGTGACATGGGACATGTGGCATTTCTTGAGTCCCACATGTGCCATGGACCATAGTGACATGAGGAAAAAAAAATGTTCAAAGAGTGCATCAGAAAAGTGCCATTTCAAGCCTAAACATTTCGCCAAATTTTTTTTTTCTTGGATGGTACTCGGCTTTGCAGTGTCTGGGTCCTTAAAAATGTACCAGAATGCTCAAATTCGGGTTCTAAATATTTTCAAAAAACGTTTTCTCCCTTAGTGACGTGTGACATGGGCATTTCTTAAATTCGACATACGGCTGCATGGGGAGGACCCACCCGTCAAGGGCCCCATGATGACTCATACCCGCCGCGTTCAAACTAGCGTGGTGGTTATAGGTAGACCTTCTTTCAGTATCCACGTGACCAGTTCCATCGCCGTCTCTTGAGCAACAGTAACCGAGGTAACTAGGGTTATTGTTATCCGGTCCGTAAGACGACAGTCTAAGACGGTGTGTAGTCACGTTTTGCTCTCCCTAATACTCTAATTCAAGTCGAGTTACCGCTAACCTCTACAAAAAGAGGGTCATTTGTGTAATTCAAAAGGCGTTCCTTTGTTAGCAATGAGGGGGTCGTTCTATTCATTGATATTTTTTTTTTTTTTTTTTTTTTTTTTTTTTTTGTTTACAACAACAAGTCAAAGTACAGTCAATCAACCGAGATCCTTTCTACTCCGTGGGGGTGTAGAAGGATCTCCCCCCTGAGGTTACAAAGTCACCTCTTTATTTAAGGGGCTACGGGCCGCAAAGTTGCTTTCGCTTTCGCTTACAAGTCACAAAGTCGCAAGAAATATTCAAGTCAAAAAGTCAAATTCATCAACTATCAGTACAGTCGTTTGAAAGTCATCAAGTCACCGAAAAACTCCTCTACAGTCACCTCCCACTCGCCTCCTCCCTACCCCCCTAAAGGGGGGTAGAGAGGAAGCGATTCCCTAGAGATCAGATAATTTTTTTTTTTTCTCCCGAGCAGACTCCAAAAGCCCCCCTCCCCCCCAAGTGCCCGCCCACCCCATAAATAGTGCCCCCCTCCCCCCCTCCCCTCCCCATGCATCTTAAAGTGCCCCCCTCCCCCCTCCCCTCCCCTCCCCCCTTATAGAAGCCTCCCATTAGCTAGTCCAAGTCATGTGACCAAAAGGGAAGCGTGGTCTGTCTATTGTCTGTATTATGCAAATGAGGGAGGGGGTCAGGTCACGTGACCAAGGGGGTGTGGCCTATTTTCCAAATAAAGAGCGCTTCCGGTCACGTGACCAAGGGGTGTGGTCCTATTATGCAAATGAGGGGGTCACGTGACCCATTATTATGCAAATGAGGGAGTCACGTGACCAAATGGAAGCCACTGATTGGCTGGTGATCAAAGGGGCGTAGTCTACTATGCAAATGAGGGGGTCACGTGATCAAGGGGGCGTGGCCTATTATGCAAATGAGGGGGTCACGTGACCAAATGGTGGCCCCTGATTGGCTGGTGATCAAGGGGGCGTGGTCTATTACGTAATTATGCAAATGAGGGGGCGTGGCCTATTACGTAATTATGCAAATGAGGGGGTCACGTGACCAAATGGAGGCCTCTGATTGGCTGCATGTCGATTGAGTAATAAACAGTACTTAACTATAGTCCCGTTCCGATACATACTATACTACTCACGTGGTGCACGTCCCGCGTCCTCAGTGATGAGGCCACGTGTAGGGAAGGTTGCATGTTGGCACATATTATTAACCCTTTAAGTATGGCTTTATGCCTTAATGCATCATGCCGTGTATCGTCTTGATGCATGAATGCAGCCCTGTCGAGTAACTCCCCAGGGCTGCATTCAAGCATCATGCGGACCCTACGGGGTTGAGACACTCCCATAGGGTTGGCATGATGCACCAATGCAGCTCGCCGAGCATGCATTGGTGCATCATGACGACAAATGTCATATTTTAGCGACATGTGTCCTTAAAGGGTCAAGAACCATTATACAAAGTGTTGTTCTGACATGCATGTATAAATGTGACGCCATACCTAAGTACAGACGCTATACAGACGCTACTGCAGCAACGTGACGCTAGTGGTGCCTCCTCGTGGTGCCATCCGGGTATAAACAGACGGAACTGAGTGACGACTTGTCACGCTCATCACCAATATGGGTGTAATATGTGTAATATGGGTGTAATACTAGAGCTGTAATAGAGTTTAAAATTGAAGATATGCGTGACCATAAACGTTAGATATGGCGTCTAATTTCTGAAGTTTGAAATTGGACGAGTACAAGATGAGTAGTTACCACAACATGGGAGGACGTGGTGCCTGCATAGTGTGCATAGCTTTGTTTGATAACATATAGAGATAATCACAGAACCTGTCACGTAGGTGTATAACTGTTTAATGAAAGCGTTTAGTGCAAGAGTTTAGATGTTTAGTGCCAAGCGTTTTAATAGTGACAAGGTATACAGTCAACAGTTCATGATTTTGTTACTAAAAAGAGTTGTATATCATACATTGTTTGCAGCATCATTACAAAACCTATAATGATCTCGAAGGGAATTCCTCTTTGTCTGGTAAATGGCCACCGTGCTTTCGGGGGATGGTGACAGGCACATTTTGAATTATATTGTATGCAAACCTATATGTAGGCATCACTATATCAGAATGTCTGGCCACTACATGTAATAAATACATATCTAGTAATATTGATACAGGACGATAAACTGAAACCAGAAATTGTCGTTTTAGGAGTTGGATTAATGATATTTTCAGTATTTTACAGTTCTTAGAACAATGCAAGTGGAAATGCTCACACATGGTTCCTTGTTCAGTTGGTGGCGACGTACCAACATTTTTCCAACTACCTGTTGGTCCAAACGAAGCAGCAATACTCCCAAATAATGTTAAACCTATAAAAAAAATAATACTATCGAAACGTTCATTTCATCTGATATGATAGAATACCTCAACATGCAATGATGACAATGTGCATGCATATATCAACGCTCTGACCCTGGGGGTGGGGGGGGGGGGGGTTGACTTCTGCCCAGGTACCGCCGCACTAGCGTGCTACCCGTGCTTACCCCTGGCACCCATACCTTACTCTACAGCAGAGATGAGACAGGGAGAACTTTGATTTATATCCTGATTGTTCAGCTCCACAATACACACCGCCATCAGCACTCTACGCCTCACCACTCCCGGTATAAGGAGGCGGCCAGGGCAGGGGCAGGGGGCAGGAGTTAGGCCTTAAACACCTGTAACCTGTATGGGCGGCAGAGGGCTTTAATGTACTCCTAATGTCGGCATGTTTCATGAATGCAACCCCACAGAGTAACTCGCCAGGGCTTCATTCACCTATCAAGGATTCACCTGTGGGATTGATATATTCCCGGAACGTCAGCATTAAGTTTGAATGCAGCACTTTGTGCCGGACTTTGTGATTAGCCTCAACAGAACTGCATTATGACGACAAAGGCCATATGGCATTAAAGCCCTCTGCGGGCCTTAAATGGTTAAACGCGGCACGGTATCAATAGACGCCCAGTAGACGCCCAGTAGACGCAGCGTCATACAGGGACGCTGTCTCACGGCGTGCAGTCAGCCGCGTAATGGCCGTCTTTGTTTTGCTGACTTTGATTTTTGTACGTGGACACGAACCGACGCGAGCCTTAGACCGATAGTACTCATATGGGCGGGATAAAAAAGAAGTTGTATGGGGGTGGGGTACAATAAAGGGGGCGGGGGAGTCGGGGCTCTGATATGTGAATAAAAGTTCATCGTGTGAGAATTAATTGATAGTTTAAATACTTTGAAGAGTATTAATTATATCAGATGTCTATTGACTGGTATGACGGAGAGGACTCCTTGATGTGAATACCTCTACATGCACGCCCCCGGCACCATGTAGTTCATGTTCTGTGAGTTTAGTTAAACAATAAGTGACGCTCATATACGTAACCTGTCATCACCCTGGTGGAAAAAGTGTACACAATGTCAAATAAGTGAACCAATATATTCTATTCAACGGTGCCATATTGTCATTGTGGCTATATTTTTATTAATGTTCGAGACCACTGATTAGCTACTGTTTTGTTTCCTGTTCAAACAGAAACCGTGTTTTATGTCAAGCGGAAATATAATTACTAAAATTATTCAGGAATGATGACGATAATCCACACAGTTTTCCAACCGTGACTTGTATTTAGAATTTGCCTAGATGGTGTGCAGGTGCATAATTACAAGACAGGACAAAGTAAATTATATCGATGTAGGGTTAGATATTATGTATACAGAGGGATTCCTCAATTTCAGAAGGTGTCAGGAGCTTGGTACATGAATATTGTATTTATAACCTTTAACATAAATGTGTTCCCATGGTGTACAATGTAGTGCAGGTAGCGTGGACACAATCCCTTTATATATATATATGTTAGTTGAAAGGCACTTGAGTATTACTCAAGCATATAACAAGAAATTCCACAAGTAGAATGATGACATGTATTTCCCAAGTTCACTTTCAAAAAAACAAGAAATTCCAGGGAGTAATATGACACAAGGAAATGTCCAGAAACGTCTCAGAAAGATTCTGAAATTCGACTCATGACACAAGAATGACACGAGTTCCACTTGAGATTTTGTTTGCAGGAATTACGTTGATATAGGATGCTGAGAAGTCACCACAATACAGGTTTAATGACGACTCCCTTACATCAAGGAGGGATCACTTTGTGACAACAATAACAACAATGCGTTACACGGCAAGAATTTTACTCGTATATAAGAACACACTGAAGTACATAATTTTGTAATACTATAGTATTCAAACATATTGTATACCGCTTTAAAAAGGGTGGATGTATTTGGTTTTTAGGAGGGGGGCAGAAGATTGTCTGACGTTTTTATTGACAAATCCATGTGCTCGTGAAGAGTGTCCGACCCTTTGAGGGTGGGGTAGGGTTAACATGTTCGACTTCTCTATAAAGGCGGTGACATTTTTCAGCACTAAATCTCCCCGTTGTTAAAAATGACAATTCCCTTAATTACCCCCTCCCCTACATCCCTAGATATGGGTACACCCACAAGTCCCCCCCTCCCTAGGGCGGACATTAAGGTGCCTCTACATGGGTAAAAATCGACAAGGGCCCTTTTAGGCCCTTTTAGAAATCGACACACAGGAAAGTTGGGGGTAAAAATCGACCCACAGGGATTTTTCTCTAAGTTCTTATATAGCTAAAAAGTCGACACAGTGACACGGCCCTTTGGCTAAAAACCGACACGGCGACATGGTCAAAAACTGTGGGGACCCATGAAGAGGCACATTAAGGCCGACCTGAGGTAACTTAAGACGTAGGTACAGGTGTCTACACCGGCAGGTATAGGGCCGGGAGGTAGGACGGGAGGAGGAGGCACCTCCCGGGGTGTGTGGGGGGCCGCCCGCCAGGTACACACTCACACACACCGGCAGGGGGCGGGGGGGGGGGGGGGTGAGATATTTGGAACATTTATGTTGCTCCATTTAAATGTGCACTATTAGGTATACATGGATCCTCGTGTAAAAAGTGTTAAACATCGTTCAACCATTGTTTTTTTTAGAAAGACAATGTACAGGAACACAACCATATAATAACAGACATAACCAAGTACCTCTATCATATGGGGATGCTGAGTAATATAACTATAGCTGGTCACAGTCAAAAACAGTGGAATTTTGGCTGAAATCAACCCAACTCCTCAACTCTTTTTAGTGTATGTGTGTGTATTGGGGGTTTCCCATCGGTAGCCGTCCCTGAGAAGTAGCAGCAGTCTACAAGGTACACTCAAAAAATAAACTTGTCTCCAGACTCTTCAAAGTGACGGTCACAAAACAAACGAGTCAAAAACTTGTTTAAGTGACAAGGAAGCAGATCTTCTAGCTGGAGATAGAAGACCCACTTGGCATGTACCAGCCCAAAACCCGACATTTGCCAGCTCCAGATTCTATTTGTGGGATGGTAACCTGATAGGTTAGACAACTTTTGTTTATTTTATGACAGTCACTTCGACGAGTCTGGAGACAAGTTCACTTTTTCAGTGTATCAGTGCCAGTGTGTGGGGTGGGACGAGGCAGGGAGTCAGACGGGCAGGTAGGGGGCTGGGGGTAGGTAGGGGAGACCCCAGGTAGGGCGGGTAACACCCGGGGGTAACACCTCCAGGTATCCCTTACTGATTACCTTATCTGGGAGGTATTAAGGGGAGGTTAACCACCTGTAGATTCATCAACCCACCTGCATCAACCCACCTGGTAACTATTTAAGGGCAGCACAATATTTTATTGTGTCGTGCCCTTTGCCGTCATGATGCATGAATGTATAGCCCTCGAAAGCATCTCACCAGCGCTGTATCTGTGCCTCCCCTTTAGGGTTATATATCAACCCAGTAAGATCATGATGGTCCTTGACTGTAGCACTGGGAGTCACTCATCAGGGCTACATCCATGCATCGCAAGGATAAACGGCATTGCCGCATATTCGCATATAACACTACAACAGTATGCGACCCTTAAAGCCCCCCCCCCTACCTGTAAAGGTGTTACTGTAGGTGTTACAGGTGTGGGTGTGGCAGGTGTGGCAGGTGTGAGAGGTGTGAGACGCCCACATATGGGTACCAGGGTGAGGGGTACAATGTATCAGGGTGAGTAGGGCAGGGGTAGGCAGACATCAAGGAATCACAATCAGAAACACGAGAAGGCAACTCTCTCACCAGAGGGGGACAATAAGGGGAAGATACCTTGCAGTTATTGTGTCTGAAGTTAGAGTTCAGACAGAAGGTTGAGATAAGGGGAGCGGCAACCTTTTAGAAATTTAGAAATTGAATAATATTGAAATTAAAGTCATACAGTCATTGCTGTGGTCCATGGGAGAAATCATTTGTTGAACGTCATAAAAACAAACGTATAAATATGTAAGGACGTTTTTCTAGACTTGAAACAACAAGATCTTCTCAAATATTCCGTATCAGATATTGGAACTATTTGTTTGATCAACTCTTATGATTATAATTCCACCAATATTTGTACATATTTGCCCAATAGTTTAACCAATAGAACCATGATGATTCTCTAAACGTGAACGTATAGGCGTCCATCTTTGCAGAGAGCATGTTTAATATATCTCTTTGATACCCAGTGTATTGGTTTGCCTTCCTTTAATAGTACATGTACTTAATTGTCTTCTACATTTTTGTTAGATTAATCCCATATTCTACCTTTGATGTTATGAGTACTAGAAGCCTCCCTGGGGCCCGGTGAGACAATGACTTGTTACATGGTCTCATTACTACATGATGCATGTGCAGAACGTACTCACACACTAGCTCACCCTGAGGGGGAGGGGGGTCCCTCTGGGGGGGGGGGGGTCCGGGGGTAGGGTGGGGGGGGGGTCTCTCATGGAAGCACACAGCATGTACCAAGACAATACAAGACACCCCGCGGCCGGCACTGTGGGAGCACTGCTTGTACCAAGTACTCAGAAATACATGTACCCTATAGGGGAGAAGCAGGCAGGATGCCCGAGATGGTCCTGAAATATTGGGATGTATCAACTCTTTATGTATATTATTTAGGCCTCAAAAGAGGCATATTTGTTATGTAATGTAATTATTTGCGAAACTATAGGTCAAAACAGATCGTATGTTTATTCAATAAGATGGTTAGAATTTGAAATGACAGTTGAATTGGATTATTCCAGTTGGAAAGACATATTTTTGTTCAAGACAAATTGGTGTCCAGGGGGACAAGATGGCGGTCAGGGGGACAAGATGGCTGCCTACAGGGGGACAAGATGGCGGCCTACAGGGGGACAAGATGGCTGCCTACAGGGGGACAAGGTGTACCTGCATGTGTACCAGTGACGGTACTATACATGATACCATAACATCAAAGAGCGGAGTGCTAGGGGTGAGATGTAATATGATAAGCAGACAGTCACGCCGACCGGAGCGCCCCCTCGTGCCGTAAGTAAACATTGACACAGTACCCTATATGGTGTAGATATAGCCCAAGGTGAGGGAACACACATTTACTACAGGGTGTGGTGGATTGGGGGGGGGGGGGTAAATAATTTGGACCTCTTTGACGGGGGGGGGGGTAAGAAATTACACCAGCAAAAAAGCTGCCAAGTTACTAAGTTACAACGGGGCGCGAACACACACGAGGTGGAAGAGGGGTGAAAAAATTTCCACGCGAAATCCCCCCCCCCCCATTTGTTAAAATATCAGCACTCCCTTAGCAGTTACTGACAGTCTGATACCACACATAGTGACGGTATGATATCACACACAGTAGGAATCAATAACCAAGGGTTGTTCTTTGTTACTGGATATGCCTTGTAAAGATGGCCACATAATGCTGGCACTATGGCTGTATTCCTGCCCCCTTGTCCTGCCACACGTCTGAGGCCTCAGGGTGCCTTAGTCCTGTAGTCTCAGGGTGTCTTTGAAGTCTTACCTCAAAATGCACCTAACGTTTAAATACAGCAGCAGAAATTGTTACCTGGGTTCCTGACTCTCTGGTCAAAACCGATGGTTGTAGCAGTGTCTGGGGATTGTGTTGTAATTTCATGTATTCATACTGAAAGCAGGCAGGTCAAAGACCCGTAATTCACCTCTATCCAGTCGAGAGTACCTTATACATTTTATATGTTTCGATCATGGCCATTGGGTACTGAAAACACGCCAATCTAATTTGGAATTCTTGAGACCAGTTTTTCACTTACACAGCATGCAGTAACAACACCTGTCAGCAATTGTCATTAGTTATCACAAAGTTCCCCTTCCTTTTGGGAATTAACGTCTTTCTGTGCAAAGGGGTAAAGAAAGAAATGGGGGGGGGGGAGTAAAAGTACTGGTGCTTTGCTATATCAGTATACGATTATAGGTTTCAAATAGGAAAGCACTCACACAGACTCAGAATGCACTGATGGGACCCATGTGAGATCTGGGGTGGAGGTATAAGATAACTGTACAGGTGTGACTTGATGGGTCGTGTTTAGAGACTCAGGGTTTGCACTATCAGGGTTTGAACCTACAACCTTTAAATCAGAACCTCAATCTTTAACCCCTTAAAGGCCATATAGCAACGCCCCATGTCTACATTCAAGCATCATGCCGATCCCACCGGGTTGATACATTCCTACAGGACGCAACAAGGGACGAACTTGCGTAGTCACTAGACGCCGCCCATTCTAGGCGTTATCTTAAATCGCCACTTCTGGTGTAATCTTATTCCAGAAAAAGAAAAAAAGAGAGAGAAAGAAGAAGGGGGTGCGGGGCCAGAGCCCCGATATATACAGCAATGGTGCAAACTTACAGTGGTGCCATCTAGAGGATAGGTATCTCCTGGAAACTGATTAAGATTACGCCAGAAGTGGTGAAAACTGATTAAGATTACACCAGAAGGGGTGAAAACTGAGTAAGATTATGCCAGAAGTGGTGGATGGGGGGGGGGGGGCAGTCACAGACGGTATGATACCACACATAGTGACGGTATGATATCACACACAATGGGAATCAATAAACCTAGGGTTGTTCTTTGTTACTGGATATGACTTGTGACGATGGCCGCATAATGCTGGCACTATGGTTGTATTCCTGTCCCCTTGTCCTGCCACACGCCGTGGAGGCCTCAGGGGTGCCCTAGTCCTGTAGTCAGATGTCTCTGGTGTCTAAGGGTGTCTTTGAAGTCTTACCTCAAGATGCACCTAACGTTTAAATATAGCAGCAGGAAATGTTACCTGGATTACTGATTCTTTGGTCAAACCTGATGCTTATAGCAGTGTCTGGGTATTGTGTTGTAATTTCATTTACTGAAAGCAGGCAGGTCAAAGACCCGTAATTCACCTCTATCCAGTCGAGAGTACCTTATACATTTTATATGTACCTTATACATTTTATATGTTTCGATCATGGCCATTGGGTTCTGAAAACACGCCAATCTAATTTGGAATTCTTGAGACCAGTTTTTCACTTACACAGCATGCAGTAACAACAAATGTCAGCAATTGTCATTAGTTATCACAAAGTTTCATTTCTTTTGGGAATAAATGTGTTTTACTTAGTATTAGTGCGAAAGAAGGGGAAATAGAGGGGGGGGCAGTAAAAGTAACTGTGCTTGACTATATATATATGATTATAGGTTTCAAATGGGAAATATACAGTCACGCAGATTCAGGTATAAGATAACTGTGCAGGTGTGCGTTGATGGATCATGTTTAGAGACTCAGGGTCTGCACTATCAGGGGTTGAACTTACAACCTCTCAATCAGAACATCAATCCTTAACTCTTTAAGGACCATGTAGTGCTTTAATGCATTATGCCCTTTATCGTCATGATGCATGAATGTAGCTCTGCCGACCACGAGTAACTCCCCATGTCTACATTCAAGCATAATGCCGATCCCACAGGATTGATACACTCTGTGACTCTTAGATGATACATGAAGGCCTGGTACATCACTCGCCGAGGACGCATTCAAGCATCATGCATAAGAGCACATGAGGGCATAGCA
This sequence comes from Harmothoe impar, assembly GCA_947462335.1. Taxonomy (NCBI): domain Eukaryota; kingdom Metazoa; phylum Annelida; class Polychaeta; order Phyllodocida; family Polynoidae; genus Harmothoe; species Harmothoe impar. The sequence continues at coordinate 42,195 of CANHQG010000179.1, forward strand.
CTGTTCTGTACATACTTGTTTTCCCATTTTTCAACTCTTGAAAATCGCAGTGTGAACCGTGACATTGTTTGAATAAAAAAATCTTACAAAATCTTACAAAGTCTTAAAATCTTACACATTAAACACAATGCGGTACTTAAAGGGTTAACTATACCGATACAGAGCTCTAATACCTTGTCTACCTTACAACATCTGAGATTGTAGACACCAGCCTGTACCCAGGTCTAAACGGTGATGGATGTGGTGAGGGTAGATTACTGGTGTGTTCAGTCAGGATTAAGGCCTGTATAATTATGTGGGTGTGGGCTCCCTGTGTGTGATACAGATACCACAACTTACCCCTACAGAGCTCCATCATCAGAGCACAGGGAGAGATTAGGAGATGACTTGCTGTTTTTTCTTCTATCAGCCATGTCTTTCTTTGTATAGCGTTATAAAGTGTCGCACAAGGAGGCAGCCATCTTGTCCCCCTGTCACTGGTTCCTGTACCGGCCATGTTTTACTTTATATAGCGCTATAACGGGTCACTGCATGGAAGCGGCCATCTTGTCCCTGTACAACCCCGTTCAATAATGGTGCCCTGGCTATAGTGGGGTCAGTTGAGGGCGTCCTTAAAGAGATGAAAAATAACGTGGGTCATGCATTTGTGTGGGGCAATTTGTCCAAAATATCGACAGGAGGGCGAGGGGGGGGGGCTTGAATAAGATCCAGAGGAAGGGGATCCCAGTCTAGTTCCCCTCTCTACCACTGCTACTGCCACCATGGTGCTGCAGTCAACATTGTACACTCCTATACCCCCCACAGTGTCCACCCTTAAATGCCTACCTCCACAGAGACATCATATAACACTTTCCACAAATGTTTTTGTAAATAATTGAATGAAATAATAATTCAGTGCAGTGTGGCTCTGGAGGTCATGTTGAGAGTCAGATTTCCCCCTCTCAGCACCATTTTGACATGTCCATTTGTAGATAGAGTGACAGTGGTATGGAGTTGTAAGTCAGGCCTACAGGAGATAAGCCCACCATGGACGGGTACAAGTGATTGTATTGCCGTCAGTCAATACTCCAAGATAAAAACTTGTCAAATTATTCAGAGATATCCAGATATAGGCTACAAGCTCCCTTTCAATTTGCTCTGAAATGTTATACTATTGAAGCCGCTAGCACGTATCCATCACCCCCACCCTCTTCTCTCACCCCCTTGCCCGTTGCTCCTCTTCATTTCCTTTCATCCCTACCCAACCTGAGAGGGCTTTTTCATAATGAAGTGTTTATGTTGGTTGTAGCAGAATCCTGATAACGTCGGTAATGGGTACATTTGTGAACTCATCAAGGGATTCACAGGATAATTATCTTTCAAATAGTGTATGTTAGGATGCAGGATTTTGAGGATATATCTAAGTATTTGTCAGTTACGTTTCAGAAATGTTCAAAAACTACATCAGCAACTTTTTTTCTGAAAAGTCGCCCTTTCTTGCTGCATTGGTCTGTAGCCAGGTATAGCTGTTGTGATCAGGATACCATACGACACAGTACCTTGAGTTTAGAGGGCGGGGGGACTACCATAAGGTACAATACCACATTGGGTACATTACATTAAGAATCATTTAAGGCAGCAGGTAGAGGTGAGATAGCATCTCCTGCCGCGTGGTGGGGGGTGGGAGTCAATCCTGATCTCCTGCTGATAAGGTATAGAGGGCTTCTACCCCCTCCACCCAGGCTCTTAACCCTTTATGGCATACTCAAGGCTATGTATTCATTTGTGGTCATGATGTGCCAATGCAACGGCTGCATGTAGCTTTCCAGCGCCCCATCCAAGCATCATGATTGTATCAATCCCATATGATTGGCATGATACATTAATGCAGTAGCAGCAAAGTACCAGTGCCACCCACAGGCTGGTTCCATTTCAAATTGACTATTCTACCCCCTCTACTCCCTCTGCACTCTTAACCCTTTATGGCACACTCAAGGCTTGATATTTCTCTGCGGTCGTGATGTGCCTATACAGCAATGGCATGTAACTTTCCAGCGCTGCAATAGAGCATCATACTGACTGTTTGGGAGTGTATCAACCCTATAGAGTCGGCATGATGCATGAATGCAGCACTGTCCAATGCTGCATTCATGCATCAAGATGTCTAAAGGCCATTAAGACTCCTTTTCCATTAGCCGATTCAGACGTACATTCGGCAGGTAAAATGTCCAATCTGCGGGTATAAAGTCCTATCAGCAAGTATAATGTCCTATCGGCAGGTAGGCCCACAACAAACCACTGGTAAGTACACTCTGTGTAGTGTGGCTGCTTTGGGTTGACCTGCCGATAGGACGTTCAAATCGGCTAATGGAAAATGCACCTAAAGCAGTCTGCTGCCCTTACAGGTCTAACCCCTGCTGCTGTGTGTGATGGTATCTCTGTCCGTGTCTTTGTGGACAGTTTGGCAGAGTGGGTTTTAGTAGAAGACTCCGGCTGACCCCTGACCCCCGCACGCAGCCCCTCAGTAGTCTCATACTCTTCAGGATACAGGATGGGGGGGGGGTAAAGGGGAGTTGTGGAGGGGGGGTAGCCATTGTTGTGCGGCTATACCCCTACATGAGGATCAGTACTAATGTGCTACAAGTAACAATACCCCAGCTCAAATCACATGAGACATGAACACCCTTTAGACTGGTAGTGTACAGTGGATCAATTGATGTGGTTGTTATCATTTCTAGCTCACATGGACAACATAACAAATCTTGTTCACGTAATTCAGAATTCCAGACACGGGCAAGACATCATTCTTCTATAACTCTAATTCATATCAACATCATGCAGCTGCGTGTACACCATTCATTTTTAAGCCTCTTGCATATTAAATGCAGTACTGGCGGAGCTTTTCACCAGTGTGGTATTGATGCACCATGGCGACCTAACATAGTTGATACACTCACGAAGGGCTGGCATGATGCATGAATGCAGTAGTGGCAATTGATCTGTCAAGACTGCAATCAAGTACCATGATGACAAATTGTACATCAAGCAGTATGCTACCCTTACAGGTTTAGCTCATATACATAATGAGAGGCAGTTAGATGGGTGCAGCAAGGCTATTATAGAGGTCTATACCTGTGTGTCTCAGGTAGATGGGGCAGCATATTTAGGTTTACTTTTTGGAAATACAAGATCTCCTATGCTTAAGCACTGGAAGGCCGTATTCAACGCCCTTCATTGAATACAATGTGGCCGTATTCAATGGGCTAAGGTTGTTTTTCCTTCATTAAATGGCTTAAAAAAATATAAACACAATTGCCAACTACATTGATACCGCTCTGATGTATTTCACTCATGGGGGCTGGGGCGCATTGCACTCAGTCTGCGGCTTCGTGGGATACTGCCCCAGCCCCCACTCGTGAAATACATCAGAGACGGTATCAATGGGCGTTGGCATTTGTCAATGTATACCATACCTGCGTTGCCATTACATGGTTAGCCCTCCCACACACATAATGAGAGGCAGCTAGATTGATGCGGCATATAGAGGTCTATACCTGTTTGTCTCACAGGATGCCACTTACACAATACAACCTCTGTCTCCTCCACAACCCCAAGGCCACCCTTGTAAAACTACAATCAATCAACACTCAACTACTTTTTAATATGAAAAAATGAGCTATATTTTTTGAGTGTGTGTGATTTGTCGTCAGTTTTGTGTCGGTTGTCCGCTTGTTTCCTGCTGGGCTGTGTACATAGAACTGGCAGATACCAGCTGACTTGTGTTTTAGAGGAGAGGTGGTCGCTGTCTGGGTAACATCTGTTCCCATGTACTGCAGGGCTGTATCACTTAAGGCTACTGAGGACTTGCACTATGGTTTTATGTCCTGTCTATTTTTTTGTCTTAGTAGGACTTTCTCATTTTACTCCTTGAGGATACATTATTGTTCCTATTAAGTGATTGGAAATAAGTGTTACATATATTATTATTGGGTAAGAGGAAAGGAAAACTCTCCCTAGCCTTCTCTTTCCTCTCTACTTACTGCTCGCCCCCCCCTCTCCCTTTTCCCTCTCTCCCCCTGTCTGTCTGCCTGTCTGTCCCCCACTCTCTCTCAACCTCTCTCTGGTAGCCTATCTACTCTGTCTCTTCTTTGCCTCTCGTTTACTCATCTCTTTCTATATCCCACTAATTCTCTGCTTTCTTTCCCCCTCCCCTTCTCCCTATTTCCTCCTCTCGCTCCCCCTCTTACTCCCCTTCTTTCTCCATATCCTCCTCAACCCTCTCCCCCCTTTATGTGTCTGTACCTCTGCCTCCCTCCCTGCCCCTGTCCATCATGTAGCATGACCATGTGTCAGTGTGTGCCCTGAGGACAGATGTACACCCAGTACCACACAGACTGGTGCCTCCTTTAGTGGTGTTTACTCACAGAACTGTCAGCTGGTATGGAGGGCTTGTGGCTGCCTTTAAGCTACACAACCAGCACCAGCACACACTCACTCAACCCTTTAAGGGCCGCATAGTGCTTTAATCCAATATATTCTCACAACCCACATCTAACTCTTTTTAGGGCAGCACAGTGCACTGCTTTTTTTGTCTTCATGATATTGAATGCAATCCTGGCGAGTAATTTGCTGACGTATGATGTACCAACACAGTGCCAGTGAGTTACTCGCTGGTGCTGGATTGCCACATCATCACAAAAAGCATTGTGCTGTCATTAAAGTGCTAAGAAAGGAGACTTTTACTGCTTTTATAATGGTAGGTCTTGGTACCTGGTGGTCAGGGCTTACAAAGAAAAAGTAAAAGAATAAAAACCTCCCCAAAACCTCCCCCCCTTGTTTCCATGTTTGAGGCTGGTTCCAGGGCTGGCTTCACACTATGTGGCACTCCATCCCTATAATCTGGGTGTGGGTGGAGCCTCAGCTACCCCTGCCCCAGCTACCCCAGCCCCTCCCCCCTCACCCCTCCTACAGCCCCAGCCCTGCTGTCATGTGGTAGGAGGCAGGCCACTGTCAGCACCTGTAATCAGCAACATGCATGTTTGTCACACAACTAACATGCTCACACACCTGACAGTGGGCTGCCAACTTCCCACTATACCCCAGTCTTCACTGAAGGGACATTTGTCTAATGTTAACTTAATGTGAGGGAATCTTTATCAATCATTGGAACAAATGCACTCAATTTGCTTTTTCTGGCATTTGAATTTTAGCAAATATAATAATGTAATGTCAAAACTCAATTTAATGCAAACAGACCTGCTTCCCTCTACTTAGACTGGCTGCAGTCCCTGAGTTCTCCCTCTACCCCTGCCTTAGACTGGCTGCAGTCCCTGGGTTCTTCCCTCTACCCCTGCCTTAGACTGGCTGCAGTCCCTGAGTTCTCCCTCTACCCCTGCCTTAGACTGGCTGCAGTCCCTGAGTTCTTCCCTCTCCCCCTGCCTTAGACTGGCTGCAGTCCCTGAGTTCCTCCCTCTACCCCTGCCTTAGACTGGCTGCAGTCCCTGAGTTCTTCCCTCTACCCAAGCCTTAGACTGGCTGCAGTCCCTGGGTTCTTCCCTCTACCCAAGCCTTAGGCTTGCTGCAAACTGATTCCTCTCACGATCGGTTACAGGAAAACTTCTCAGGCAATGTTTTGTTTCATGTTGACATTGTCTCAGGGGTTTTCCTCAGATTGAGCCCTGGACCTAAATCAGCGTTAAACTGATTAAAGATTGATGTTGCTTTGATGCCATGTTAATCTTTGATTCATAAAAAGGGATTTCCTTGGAGTTTATTGATTCTCCTCCCCATTCAGGGGCCGCACACCAGTATGACATCCATCTTATGCCATGTTGGGATCAATCTTTGACCTTTGTGCCCCTTAACTACCTGTGTGTAGGCACTGCACAGGAGGTGGTGATCCCTCTCCCTGACAGCTGGGATACCAGACATGCCAATACACACAGGGAAAACAAAAACTGAAATCTGACCTCACTCAATTACTTTCTTCCATGTTCTAAGAGGAAGGATAGAGGAGCTGGTTATTTATTTAACTGAGATATCATTCTATGCACAACAAAAACTCTGAATACTATAGTAGCCTGAGTGGCATAAAATCATGAAATGTCCTACTACTTGAATGTTTATCAGCAAGGGTTCAGACAGTTATAAGATTACCAGCCTGAAGACCACATAAAGATTAGGATATTTCTTCCTCGGGTATAAGCCTAAATTGCCTATGAGCCACATCTATACTTTGGGAATATCCTATAAGCCTCACAGGGGGTCTAATTATGGAGACTTTAGTACTGTAGTATACACCTACAAATCTTATAAAGGACGCACCCTGACTTGGTTGCCATCCTGTAAGCCGCACTGACAATCTGACTTGTGTACTAGCCATGACATCACGTGAGAATTTATGGTGTTATGGTTTATAGAATTCCCAGCAGCCGCTGTTGGTCCAGGTATGTCTACCCTAAAGTCTCGCGTAGAAGCCGCGGCTAGTACGGTGTCAAACCACCGGTGCGGCTTATAGGATCGGCCCAGAGTCTAGGTGCGGCTTATACACAGGATTTTGCTAGTATAGCACAGTACTACATTATCCATAAACAGACCCCCTATAGGATAAGTCTAGGTGCAGTTTATCCACAAGTTTATTCTCAAGGTTTACAGTAGTTGTTATGACCGTGCGGCTTGTCATGGCCACAGTCCACCCTGGGTACATGATGGATCAGGCCGTAACTCCCACAGAATATTCAAAAAGGGGGAGGGGCGGACATACTGCATGCATCTCGTGCAGGGCTGCAGTAACCCTCCATACCTCCATGTCTAGTCCCTGACCACTAGCCCTATAAGGACGGCATCATGCCGCTTGGTGCAGGTTTACTTATCGGCCAATGTAGCACAGATGAATTACTCGCTGATGATGCATTAGTACATCATGCACACCATCTGGAAGTGTTTCAACACATTAGGGTTGGCATGATGCATGAAAGCAGCATCAGCAAGGTACTCACCCATGCTGGATTCATGCATCATGCCGACACAGCAGGAGAGTGCATCAACACACTGTGCGGCTTTCAGAGAGTTAACATGGCGGCCATTAGACACGGTGCTGGGCGCTCTGATTGGCCGAGGTGACAAAGTCGGGTTGATGGTGGCAGGATAAGTGTCCATGCACTTTGTACCACACTTTGTAGCTACTTTATACACAGTTTGTAGTGAGCCAATCCCCCCGGGCCACAAGCTAGATACCCCTGTAGTATAGGCCAGACCACCCCACAGCTAGGACAAGGTCCTGTCGAGGCTGATACCCCCTGGAGTATAGTCCACACCCCCAACCCACAGCTAGGACAAGGTCCTGATACCCCTGTACTGAGCCAATCCCCCCAGGCTGCAAGCTAGATACCCAACACACCCCATAGCAGTCCCAGACCCCACAGCTAGGGCAGGGTCCTGATACCCTGTACTTTATATACAGTTTGTGCTGAGCCAATCCCCCCGGGCCACAAGCTAGATACCCCCCAGTAGTCCTCACCAGACATCACAGCTAGGACAAGGTCCTGATACCCCTGTAGTATAGGCCAGACCACCCCACACCTAGGACAAGGTCCTGTCGAGGCTGATACCTTCTGTAGTATAGTCCACACCCCACCCACAGCTAGGACAAGGTCCTGTTGACCCTGTACTTAATACACAGTTTGTAGTGAGCCAATCCCCCCAGGCTACAAGCTAGATACCCCTGTAGTATAGTCCAGTCCAGACCCCATGGATAAGGCAGGGTCCTCTCCACCTAGTGGCTTGTTTCAGCACCCTCAACCTTACAACGGCGGGCTAAAGGTTTTGTCAGGTGTTTGATAAAGGTTAAAATTCATCGGGCCTCCGAGTTGGCAGTGTATCAAATTTCTTTGGACAACTTTTAGTTATTTTTTCAAAGACGAGTTGAAATCCCTGGTAAATCACTCATGGATGGCTGCATTGGTATATCATGACGATATGGGGCGGAGAAACAAAGAGGCAGCTTTCCGTCCATAAAGGATAAATTGGTTTCTCCAGCAAAACCCCCTGTGTGAGGTTGGTCCAGCAGGTAATGGTGCTGCCACCATGTAGTCCCTGCACACCAGCAGTGGTACCCTGGTGGCTGAATGCCGCACTACAGGCCTCCACCCCCAGGGCTGAGGGACCAGGGGGAGATGACAATCATAAACACAAGCAGGCTGATAAGGAGCCATATTGTGGTGGTTTTATGTATAATATAGGCCCTGTGTAAAGCTAATCATTTACTATGAAGTAGAGGCTGGAGAAAAGGCTGTAAAAATATTCAATAGAGTGTGTTTGTTGAATAGATTTAGGTGTTCTGTGACAGGTTGACGTATTGAGGTTGGTGATGCGGCCATGTTTCTTATTATTACCGCTTTGGTTGTTAAAGTCTAGCCTAGAGTAAAGAGGAGGGGATTTCATCCCGGGAGTAAACGAGGGGACATCCCCACACACCATTAAGGGACAGCATACTGCTTTGATGAATTACTCTAAACATATAGATTTTCATATTTTATGTAAATTTCTGTGAATTTGGTAACATTTTACATGTATCTTGATATATAGTGTAAATATTCACAAAGGACAGAAATTTGCGGATCTTAATTTCTGTGAAATTCGCAAAAAATGTAATTATAGTATGCCTTTTTGTCATCGTGATGAAAAGTAAAATAAAAATGATTGGCAAGATACTTGATGGAGTGAGTAGAAATAAAAGCATACCCTTGGGGAATCTACATCCTAGATTAATAGAAGCCACCTCAGACTCACTTTGGGGCTGTGGAAACATCAACTACCATCCAGGTGGTATACCTCATAGCTACTGACATGCCAGATTAGTAGATGCCTCCTCTGATCCACTTTAGGGTTGTGGAGAACACCAGTACACAAGCTACCATGTGCTTGGTGTACCCTATTGGTCACTAATACCACAGATTAGTAGAAGCCACCCTGGACCCAGTTTGTGGCTGTGGATATACCACTACCCCAGCTACCATGTAGTGGGTGTACTCTCATGGGCACTCATACCACAGATTAGTAGAAGCCACCCCGGCCCCCGTGTGTGACTGTGGATACACCGGCAGGCTACCAGCCAGCGCAGTGTGCGTGTGGTGCCTAATCCTACCTGCATACCGCGCATGGTAATCAGCGACTGTGACCCTTTAGGAGGTGGTCATTTTTAAACAACAGGGGGTTGGTGGATTTTCGTGCAATCGGGTCCAAAATCGTTTGGTCCCCCGTGGGATGGCTCCAAATTTTTTCAGTCCTCCCCCCAGGCAGGTAAAAATGGAGTGTGGCCGACCCCTTTGAGCTATAGTAATGCACAGGCTGTTTTGCTAAAACAGAGTGCAATTCTTTTCATCCCCCCTTAAGAGTGGTCCAAATTTGTTTGCCCCCACCCCCTTCAAGGGGTTCAAATTAATTTGGTCCCCTCCAAATCTACCAGCCCCTCCCTGTTGTTAAAAAATGACCACTCCCCTATATAGCACCACCCTTCCCCACCCCTACATGTATTTAAGCACTGACCTTCCCACATGGGACCATGGAGCGGCGAGGTGGGTGGGACTAACGTGTGGGTGGGTGGGCAGGGCCTGAAAGGAGACGTGGGTAGAGGGTCAAGGGGGTGATGGGCCGGATGCCGATGCTGAACATGAAATATGGGATCTAACTGGGAAGAGGTTTTAAATGTATGAAACATGAGTAAGATGTGGATAGACTGCTGGATGTGAATCTATTCTGCATATGAAATCTACACAATGTACATTGATGACTTCACCTGACCTCCTTCCGATAAAATCAGCCATGCTGAGTGCTGCCCTTATCTTCATTGACTGTAAATATTTTTACTACGGTATTCCATGTGCGCATCTTCATGAAAAATTGTTCTCAAAATACAATAATGAGCTGAATGTCATTCGTTTCCACAAGGACGATGGATTTTTATGTATAATTCTGTGGTCAATAAAAAGATTAAAACACCTCAAAAAAATAATGCCATCCTCCATGGTCTCTAATTCAAAAGAAATTGATTTTACCAATTTGTCTTGGGAAAAAACAGGGGGGACCAAAATGATTTCAACCCCTCTCATGGGGGGGGGGAGGCATTGGGAATTTAACCCGCTTGATGTTAGAAAATGACCACTCCCTTAAGTGTCTGTTAGACCTATATTTTCATACCTTCACCGCGCGTCATGCCAGTCGCCTTACCTTAGCATCCCCTACCTCCCTGACATGCCTACCTCCCCTACCTCCCTGACATGGCTCTGTGACAGCGCTCTGTGACAGGCTGCTATAAATCAGGGAGCGGGACACATGGCTGTAGTGACTCCTGTACCATCAGACACGCACCCTGGTCACCTGCCCCCCTACCTGGGGTAGCACAGGTGACCCTTGCTACCACCCCCCCCCCTATACTACAGTCACACACAGTATACAGATGACCCCTTGCATGTAGCAGCCTCCAGAGTCAACACTGCCCCCCGTCACCAGTCACTGCAGGGTTTGCCACCAGGGGGAAGCACTGGGGGGTGGAGGTAATCCTTTAAGGATGCTAAAAGTTGACATTTATCGTCATGATAAGTAACTCGCCAGTTTTGCATAGGCGCATCATGCCGTGCCTCTTGGAGTGTATCAACCACATAGGGTCAGCATGATGCTTAAATGTAGTACTGGCGAGTTACTCGCCAGGGCTCCATCCAAGCATTATGTTGGGTTAAAAGGGTTAAGGACAGGATGATATTTCATGCAGTGGGTGTAAACAAAAGCTTCATGGCTACTTACATCCCAGATTAATAGAAGCCACCCTAGACCTAGATTGGGGTTGTGGAAACATCAGCACATCAGCTATCAACAGTTAAGTGTATCCTCAGGCTCAAATCAATCTTGTTCATATCCTATCTACTCCTATTGTGATGCACATATGCAAGCACTGCATTGTTGCATCATGCTGTCACTACAAGAGTGTATCAAGCCCATTCCAGTGGCATGATGCACTCACCAGTGCTGCTTTGATGCACCATGCCAACTAGGAGGCAAAGTGCATTAAAGCACTATTAAAGCTAGCCTTCAAGGGTAATGGGTGCTGGGCCAAGCGGCTACACATGTATGCATAGCGGGTGGGGGGTGGGGTGGCAAGAAGATGGGGAGGTAGGTGGGAGTCTGTGAAACTACAGAAGTGGGATAACATAACATGAATGTGAAAACTTGTCTTCTATATACACACTATAGACAGATGCAGCAATAAAGCAGGGCTTTTTTAGAAAAGCTGTTGATAAAGTTTGTGAACATTTCTGAAGCGTGACTGACAAATACATGATATAAGCTATAATCCTGCAAAATGCTATATACTAGTTGAAAGATAACTGTCCTGTGAATCTCCAGTATGAGATGTCTGAAAACAATGACAATGAAAATTCTGCTAAAACCAACATAAACTGAACTTTATTATGAAAAAGTCACACTTTTTTGCTGCTAATATCTATAGTTAAGGGCCTAAATGAAAGTCAGGGTAAAATTAGGTGTCACATGATGTTATAGCATAATGCCCATCACAATATGACTGAGTCTCTCATATTCTATACATTAGGTACTTGATAGAATAACAGTGAGGTGGTGGTGTCTTCAGCTCATTGACTGAAGATGTTTTGTCACGCTGGGTTTTACATATATTTTATTATGGCTGTTTACAACCTCTTCAGAGATGCTTTTATACCACAGCTCAGACGCCTTCCTCCTGTCATTGTGACCGATTGTCCCCTCCCCATGAGGTAATAGCGCTACCCTGGATACAGAAACAATTTGGCACAATTATCTGTCTGCTCCTTCAAGAAAAATAAAACTAAGAATAAAGAGCTGCCTTCTGGTTGACGTGTGACATGAGGACCCCCACACTGCACCCCTCCCCACCTGTAACGCACACATTCCACCCTGTACTGACTCCTCACCTGTAACGCACAGATCCCACCCCGTACCGACTCCTCACCTGTAACGCACAGATCCCACCCCGTACCGACTCCTCACCTGTAACGCTAAGATTCCACCCGAGACGTTTTGATGCCAACTGACTGGTAACATATGGTACTATTGGGAACCACCTGATGGTTATTGGGTAGCTTCAGATGGTTTAATATTCGGCAGCATTTGATGACAGCATTTGATGGTTTAATATTGGGCAGCATTTGATCGTTTAAAATTGGGCAGCATTTCATATTGGGCAGCATTTGATAGTCTAATATTGGGCAGCATTTGATGGTTCAATATCAGGCAGCATTTGATGGTTCAATATCAGGCAGCATTTGATATTTAATATTGGGCAGCATTTGATGTTTAATATTGGGCAACATTTGATGGTTTGATATTGGGCAGCATTTGATGGTTTAATATTGGGCAGCATTTGATGGTTTAATATTGGGCAACATTTGATGGTCTGATGTTGGAGTGCATTTGATGGTTAAATATTGGGCAGCATTTGATTATCACTAGGCTTCTATTGGTGGCAGACTGTTATGAAATGGTGGTTGATTCCACATAAACCATCTAATTCTCATCTAATTCTCAGCGTGCCCGATATCTCATCAGAACAATGTTACTGGATGGTCCTTGCATGTCGTCCAATGTCTCACGGTCAAACTTTACGATGAAAGACTCTTTAAACCTTTTAAGGACGGCATGATGCCTTAATGCATCATACCCTTGGACGTCATGATGCATGAATGCAGCCCTAGTAACTCGCCAGTGCCGCATTCATGCATCATGCTGACCCTACCAGATTGAGACATTTCCTAAGGGTCAGCATTATGCACCAATGCACCACTGGTGAGTTACTCGCCGGGTCTCTCAGCGACATGCCGTCCTTACAGGGTTAAGGTGGGGTATGTGGTTGTGCCCTATGGTGGAGGGATGGGAGGGGGGGGTATATGTAGCCCAATGGTGGTCCTGATAAGGCCATGTAAAGGCAGTCTGCTGTCAGCTGCCACGATCCCCGCGTCCCCCCAGGCTACAAACTTCACGTGTTTATTACCGTGACTTATCGTAAAAAGGGAAATTGGTCACCGCCGTGATACTCTCATCTGTATATATACCCAGTAAGGCAACAGAGCTTTAATATACCATGCCTATGGTGGTCATGATGCATGAATGCAGGCTTGGTGAATAACTCACTAGTTCTGCATTCATGCATCATGCCTATGCTACAATGTTGGTATAATCTTAAAGGGTTGGTATGATGCATGAATGCAGCACTGGCTACTTTATTTGCCAGGACTGCATTTATGCACTGGAGGACAAATAGGTATAAAGCGGCATTCAGAGGTTAGACCACCGTATGGGAAGGACGCCAAAACACATGCAATGTACACGGTGTAGTACTATTAGGGAGTGCTCATTTTTTAACAACAGGAGGGGGGGACATATTTGTCCACCCCCCCCCCCCCCGGCGTGTGGACAATCAACAATCGGGGCAGACACACTTTCTAAAGCATAGTAATGCACAGGCTTTTTGCACTGAAAACCGGTGAAGGAGGGGTAAAATTTCAAATCCCCCTCCCCGTAAATCCACCAGCCCCCCTCCCCTGTTGTTAAAAAATGAGCAGTCCCTTATAATTCTATACAGGGTGTCTAGTGGTCTACATGTGAAGTCATAGTTAAATTTAATCCAAGGTAAATTGGTTGTCATGGTGATGCTGCTGGGGTTATTAGACAGACAACCCTCGGCGGTTAGCTGAATATCACATGCTACACTGGGGTCAGAGTGTAAACATCATACACGATAATATCAGGGGCATCAATACAAACTTGACTCTGGGAAGGGTCAAAGCCCAACCAAATCAAGTTCAGAAGAGGGATTCAAAGTGTCAGAGGCAAGTTAAGGAACCTGGAGGGAGATCTGGGGCTCTGAGGAAAAAATATAAAAGTCAGACATATTTGATGCATTTATAATGATGACTTCCCTGGGAATGTATAGTTCAGTAGCACTTTCAAAACCTGTTGGGGAAGAGGAAGGCAAAATAAACTGCTCACCCTACCCCACTACCCCACTACCCCCTTCCCCCATCGCTAACATTGGGAGAGGGCATTGTCCCCCTGCCCGCTGTTCCAACACTCCTAAATATAGAATGTAGATTTTAGGTCCATATCGTCCTAGGCACTTCTTTAAATTTGACCCTAAAGGTCTCCTGCGGACTTAAATAAGCCAACTTGTATAACCCACCTAGATCCAACATTTCATGTATACAGTCAATTTCCACCTACCCATGTTAGGCTACTCAAAAAGATCATATAGGGTATTTCATGCTCTCAGAGAACTACATTCACATTTTAGTGATTAAGAGATGAAGGATCTGCGAAGGATCTGCAAAAGTTGTAAATATTTGCATATTTCCTCCAAAGTATACTCCAGCCTTTTACAGTTGCGGCACTGTAAAGTGCAAGCTTTAATTTGATACCAGATATGCTCATATTTGTTTAATTTTCTATACAAGAATTGCGGTTGTTGCTGTGTAAAAAAATGCCTCAGGCATTTTTATACGTGGCAACAACCGCAATTCTTGCATTTGAAGGAACATAATGTCTACATGGTTGGTATATTTTGAAGGGGACCCATTCAAGACACCAAATAAACAGGGGGGGGGGAGGATAATGTAACTTCAAATATGGTAGTTATTATGAATTCCTTGGGTCCATGTTAGGGTGGTAGATATGATTATAATCAACCTCAGGACCATGGAAATGTGTGTTGCTAGGCAGATAAACAATTAGAACAGCTGTTGCTAGGCAACCAGCTCTCTTAGCAACAAACCAATAGAACCATTGAATTCCTTGGTCCATGTTGGGGGGGGATAGGTATGATTATAATCAACCTCAGGAACTATCAAAGGTTGATTAATATTAATGTTATCATTATATGCATAAATTTGTGTTGTGACACCTTAAAACTAAATGGCGGCACCCGTACTGACTTCCTGTCAAGTGAAAACAATATAATGCCTCAACCTGGTAGTTCGCAGGCTCACCACCAGGGCTTCTCCGGGGCCTTTGGGCCTTAAAAAATTTATAATTTTTTGGAGTGGCCTTATACCGGCAGTGCATCACCCGGAGCCAGAAGTTCCCACGGGAAGGCAATGAGTTACAGGGAATTAAGAGTTGCTGAAATTACTCCTACTTCCTATACATGACATCCCGGGGATAACATCACCTGGATCCCCCGTTGTTACACATGGGGAGGCAATTTGTGTGTTTTTGTACATTTATGACCAGTATTAAGCATTAATGTGAGGAGAGGGGACCACGTATTGAGAAGTCCCCACCGGGGGTCTACATAACAACCCTTTAAGGGTAGCATGGTGCTTTAATGCGCTGTGCACTTTTGTCGTCATGATCAATGAATGCAGCCCTGGTCAGTAACTGGCCAGGGCTGCATTCGTGCATCATGATGACTCTGGGGGTTGGATACACTCCGGAAGGATCAACATGATGCACCAATACCGGCAAATTAATCTGCATCACAGCGGCGGTGCCCAGCTAGGTTGTAAGAGTTACCAGCTATTGAGGTTGGATCCCGGGGTGGTCCCCCGTGGTGTTGTATGTACGGGGGAGTCATGCCGACCACTTTGTACCTGTACACTGACTTTGTATACCTGTACTGACTTTCTCTTTGATGTGGGATCTTCCTGATGTATTTGTGGAGGTCTATAGGGCGGGATTGGGGTGACATTTATCTTGTAGTAACCCCCCCCCCCCTGCCGCCACCCACGGCTCTGTGTTGTCACCTGTTGGCGTCATGTGGCGCTGTTAACCCTGTAAGGACGGCATATTGCCTCAATGCATCATGCCCTTGGTCGTCGTGATGCTTGAATGCAGCCCCAGCTAGTGACTCGCCGGTGCTGCATTTGTAGGGTCGACATTATACATAAATCCGGCTTTGGCGAGTTACTAGACAGGGGTGTATTCATACCTTATGACGACCAAGGGCATGGTGGATTAGTGCATCATGCCGACTGCTGTCCTTAGATGGTTGTTTAGTCAACAAGTGAAGCCTTCCCTCTGCTCGGGATCCAGCCTGCGACAGGCCACCTTGACCTTCACTTCGTATAGTTTCTACTTTTAACCCTCTTTTTCCTCTTTTCCCCCCCTCAAATCTATAATTCGTAGATTAGTTTGATTACTTTTGAATAAAAAACTGTTGTTAATTTAAAAATCGGTCCTTTCTATTCACTGTCCTAATGCAAATCTGTTATAGTTTTAAATCAATATCCGTGATATCCCATGCGATGGTCTATATATATACATTTTACATATTTTATATATATATATATATATATATATATATATATATATATATATATATATATATATATATATATATATATATATATATATGCAGCATGCCATTGATCTAATATACGAATGGTGTATCAGAAACAGCCTAACTATTAATGTACAAAAAACAAAATGGATGTTTTTCAACAATTTCCGAAGAATTAATCATGTTTTAACACTGAATGGTACTGTGATAGAAAGAGTTTTTAATTTCACCTATTTGGGACTGACGATGGACCCTGATCTGAAATTTGTTTTACACACTGTTAGAAATATTAGAAATAAGATAATTCAGTCTGCCAGGGCACATGTTTTTATTGATACACCCACGGCTCTCTCTCTCTATAAAACAATGACACTACCCACATTCGATTATGTTGACTATGTCTGGGATAGAGGCAACATAGGAGAATTACAAGAGCTGCAATACCTGCAAAACAAAGCGTTTACATAACAAGAGTAAATGTATGTACCTTAACACTAGAAGGGACATTCATCTACTCTTCTATGCTTTTACTTTAAAAGAGCAGAAAAAAATAATAGATAACAGAAACCTTACCCACACGCTTTAATCAAGGCATTCGGCTTAAGGTACCACGTTCTCTGAAACCAATTGTGCTGAGAAGTTGTATTTATAGAGCAATATTACGTTGGAACCAACTGAAACCATTTTATACCATCATAGAGAGCCTGGCTGATTTTAAAACGGCAATTAAATCTGACTATACACCCACCTGTTTTTTGTGAAAATGTAGTGTTATTTAGGATGACTCCCAATGTAATTAGGCCACACACACCCTCATCTCATCTCATCATTATCACTTGAACTGTTCGATAATCAAGAAATATACTTGTCTGTTCATTTTTTAGATTATTTACAACTTGTACGCCATACACCATCTTTATACATGATACGGTGTTAATCTAGTCTGATGATAGGGGACCTAGCGGAAGCAAGGCAATGCGCCTAAGCTAGGATGATGCATCTACTATTGTATTTGTTATCTTTTACCCAATAAAACACTTAAACAAAATATACAAGTGTTAATCGACAGGATGAGATGTGAATATATGTAAACTTTTTGTGGTAAAAGATATTAAAACCCTTCCAAAAAAAATGAATATGACTACAGGTTATCGAAAGATATGTTCCAATAATTAATGAAGATATGTAAAGCTATATACATATACACGCATCCACAAGTCCGACCCCTATAGGTGTGTACAGTCGGCCGATCACGTTACCTGTTCACTTACTGTATACATCCACCTGAGGTGTGGTTGGAGACCTCCCACCTGCAGGTGACACATCGTGTACATATGTAGTATACCGGTACCTCTTGTAGAACACCTGTGTTCTACCATGGATGTTCCACACTCATCCCCGATTCCCGTACAGAACGCAACAGTACGTGTACGCCCCTGTCATGTTTTCAAAGCATTGTTTTATTCCTCTGTAGGAAAAGCAGTCGCCCAATGTGGGGCTCGAACCCACGACCCCAGGATTAAGAGTCCTGTGCGCTACCGACTGAGCTAACCGGGCAGGTGTACACCCCACTGATGCATGTCAGTTATGAATAGTTTCCTCATATCTAGTCCTAGCCCTAGATAAAACAACGAGGTAGTCGTCCAAAGTCGATGCAGGCATCAAAGTCCCCGAAACGTGTATCATACCCTTGCTACTTAATGGGCAGAGCTCAGTATGCAGCAGCCCGGGCATCTCATGTACCTTATTTGAACTATACTTGTGCCTCTACATGGGTACCCGATATTTAGGCCGTGTCGCCGGGTCGATTTTTAGTAGGAGGGCAGTGGCATCGTGTCGATTTTTAGCTATATAAGAACATAGAGAAGAAACCCTGTGAGTCGATTTTTATCCCCGATTTTCCTGTGTCCGTCGATTTTTAAAAGTGCCTAAAAGGGCCGTGTCGCCGTGTCGCCCGTGTCGATTTTAACCCATGTAGAGGCACATACTTGAATCCATCGAGCTTGATTTAATAATAATATAACTATTCAAAAATAATAATAAATAATTCAAGCCACTACGGTACTCATTACTGATTCATATTGCCAGACCAATGATTTGTATAGACATGTCTCATTGATAATCCACCCCCTCCCTCATTCCCTCTCTTTCTCTCGTGCCTTTCCCTCCCCCAGCCTCCGTTACTTCCCCGCCTCCCTCCTCCTTTTCCCCCAGGTCCTTCTCCCAATCCTGTGCCTCTACATGGGTACCCACAAGTTTTGACTATTATATGTCGCTGTGCCAATTTTTAGCAAAAGGGCCGTGGCATCGATTTTTATGTATATAAGAACTTAGAGAAGAATATCTGCAAGTCGATTTTTAACATTTATTTGTTTGTGTCTGTCGATTTTCAAAAGTGCCATGTCGCCTGTGTCGATCTTTAAAAGGGTCGTGTCGCCATGTCGCACATGTCGATTATTACCTATGTACGGGCACAGTGGTTCAGAATCGTCCTCACCCAATCCCAGTGACCTCCCTGATGCCCCCGTCCACCTAGCGGCGACCACCCGTACTACAAAAACACACCCCTACCCGCAGCCTCCCAGCATGCCTCTCGTCTTCCGCTGAGGTGCTAAGGCCCCGGATGAGATAATTACAGGGCGGATTTACCCCGAGTTGGGTTTAATCAGAATCTGTGGACATCCATCTTTAAAGTTTAATTCTTTAAGGGCCGCAGAGCGCTTTAATACATCATGCCCTTGCCTCGGTTGTCATGATGTATGAATGCAGCCCTGTCGAGTAACTTGCCAGTGCTGCATTCGTGCATCATGCCGACCCTATGAGACCCCGTATGAGACACTCCTAGAGGGTCGTCATGATACATGGATGCAGCCATGGCGAGTAGACTCACCAGGGCTGCATTCATGCATCATGACGACACCGGGCATGATGCATTAATGCACTCTACGGCCCTTACAGGGTTAAGACGTGTAAACAGAGTGACGTAGAGACGCAGGGCGGGACACAGAGTGACGTAGATGACGTAGGGACGCCTGGCGGGACGCTGGTGAGGCACCCGGCCGTGCTGACCTTGGTGTGACCTTGTGACGGCGGCCATCAGTCATCCACCTGGTGGGGAACACGAGAACTGATCCCATCTACATCAAACAATCTATTAAACCCTGCAGGGGCCGTGTAGTGCTGTATCAATGCACTGATGCAGGAATGCAGCCCTGATGAGTAACTCTCCAGGGCTGCATTCATGCATCATGCCGGCCCTATGAGAGTAATACACAGAATTCCTAATGGTCGGCAGTAGTATAGTATGTATCGGAACGGGACTATAGTTAAGTACTGTTTATTACTCAATCGACATGCAGCCAATCAGAGGCCTCCATTTGGTCACGTGACCCCCTCATTTGCATAATTACGTAATAGGCCACGCCCCTCATTTGCATAATTACGTAATAGACCACGCCCCCTTGATCACCAGCCAATCAGGGGCCCCCATTTGGTCACGTGACCCCCTCATTTGCATAATAGACCACGCCCCCTTGATCACGTGACCCCCTCATTTGCATAGTAGACTACGCCCCTTTGATCACCAGCCAATCAGTGGCTTCCATTTGGTCAGGTGACTCCCTCATTTGCATAATCATGGATCACGTGACCCCCTCATTTGCATAATAGGACCACACCCTCTTGGTCACGTGACCGGAAGCGCTCTTTATTTAGAAAATAGGCCACACCCCCTTGGTCACGTGACCTGACCCCCTCCCTCATTTGCATAATATAGACAATAGACAGACTACGCTTCCCTTTTGGTCACATGACTTGGACTAGCTAAAGCGACTTTGCGACTCGTAACTCTTTAAATAAAGAGGTGGCTTTGTAACCTCAGGGGGGAGATCTTTCTACACCCCCACGGAGTAGAAAGGATCTCGGTTGATTGACTGTACTTTGACTTGTTGTTGTAAACAAAAAAACAAAAAAAAAAAAAAAAAAAAAATCAATGAATAGAACGACCCCCTCATTGCTAACAAAGGAACGACTTTTGAATTACACAAATGACCCTCTTTTTGTAGGGGTTAGCGGTAACTCGACTTGAATTAGAGTATTAGGGAGAGCAAAACGCGACTACACACTGTCTCAGACTGTCGTCTTACGGCCCGGATAACAATAACCCTAGTTACCTCGGTTACTGTTGCTCAAGAGACGGCGATGGATCTGGTCACGTGGATACTGAAAGAAGGTCTACCTATAACCACCACGCTAGTTTGAACGCGGCGGGTATGAGTCATCATGGGGCTCTTGACGGGTGGGTCCTCCCCATGCAGCCGTATGTCGAATTTAAGAAATGGCCATGTCACACGTCACTAAGGGAGAAAACGTTTTTTGAAAATATTTAGAACCCGAATTTGAGCATTCTGGTACATTTTTAAGGACCCAGACACTGCAAAGCCGAGTACCATCCAAGAGAAAAAAAAATTTGGCGAAATGTTTAGGCTTGAAATGGTACTTTTCTGATGCACTCTTTGAACATTTTTTTTTTTTTTCCTCATGTCACTATGGTCCATGGCACATGAGGGACTCAAGAAATGCCACATGTCCCATGTCACTTAGATGTCCGTGCCCGTGTCGTCGTATCGAATTTTAAGAAAATGCCCATGTCACCATATCGAATTTAGGGGTCTAGTGACATCAGCATGTCCGGCTATCCTCCACAAATTTAGCTCTAAAATGTTTACTTTTTTTTTTTGGGCTGATTTTTCATCATTTTAAAAAACAATAGGTTGTTTGAAATGTTTGCTGTTGTAAATAGAAACAAAAACAAAACAAAGCGCATGGTAAGATTATGTCACATTTTCAAGTGGCGGGTCCGCGCGAGGCTTATTCAGCCTCTTCGTGGATCCGCGACTCCAATGTGATCATATACTAATCACCGGTGTTTACGGTATTATATACTAAGGTATGAGACGGGTCTTACAGAAAAGGTGTCTAAAGAGCCCTGTGACCTGATTGAAATGACGTCAGCGCCGTCTGCTCGTCAGTGCCCGGCTGTAGCCCGTAGGACATGTTATTCTGCTTTTCTGGATGTTTTGAAATATTTTGATTTAACTGTTAATACCTGATAACAAGCCTCTGAAGCAGATTTTTGGTCGAGCACCTGTTCTCTACTCTTCCATCGATTAGCTGCTTCAGCAAAAAAAAATCGCGCGCGCGGTCTAGTCTATATGACGGAGTCGCTAAAGCTCTGTTTAGAGAGTGGAACTTGACCTTGAGTATAGACTCAGTACTAACTGAACGCCCCGCGGGGTCACCCCTCACCACGTGGGAATATGTACAAGCTCTGGTTCTTCACTTTACGGCTTGACTAAAACTGAGACGCGTCCATGATAAACTCTAGCCTTTTTTTTCCTTTACTAGGATCGAGAGAGAGATTTTAAATGGGGCGGTTATCTAAATAGCGTGGAACTAAAATCAGGCTGCGGCAGATAGTATCTCTGCGCACCTCAAGACTCAACGTAACTTTCACTCTCCAGCAGAAGTTTAGTTGTGACTAATGATGGGCGGCGACCGTCGTGCACCGGCGGACATTGGAGAGTGTTGGAGAGCTGAACCTTACAGACATATAAATCAATCGCTTTGGTGGAAATATCTCGCCATAGATTGGAACCAAATACTTATCTAATGGAATCGTTATCAGTTTTCAGTTTTCTTGCCGTACAAAATTTATTTCCCACTCTTCACGTGGTGATAGCTGAAGGTCGCTCGTCGTAGGTACGTGTGACCGGAACACCCTTTTTGTTTTTGGCGCGGGTTGACATCAGATTTGTACCGTACTGTCGCGATTAAGAGCTCTGAGGGAGGGCTTTTCAATTCGGTGAAGTTCTTACTCAGGAGCTATATACAAGCCAGGCGCTGGCGCTTATTCAAAGTCGCGATTTTAGTGCTTGAGAAAAAACATTTGGAGGCTCTTATACTCCGGCGCTTATAAAAGACCGGCACGCTTTTCAACACTAGTTGCTTTATCGCGACCGTACGGTATGACTTCGGTGTCAAAAGATCCCAAACTCCAAATAAGGAAGTGAAACGACGTCGTCTGTCTACCTCGTGCGCGTCATAGCGTCGTCGAAAATAGTGTGACGTCAGCATCTCTCAGGCGGCTAGGAAGTCAGTTCGACAAAATGGCTCACGGAGTGAACTTCGTGGCCGTTTCTCGATCTATGATCGATGCGGCCGTGGAGAAGGAATTCGTAGCCGTGCAACAGAGAGAGGAGGCGGAGAGACAGAACTTCGTGGCCGTTTCTCGATCTATGATCGATGCGGCCGTGGAGAAGCAGTTCTTTGCCTCGCTACAGAGAGAGGAGAGACAGCGGACTGCTGCTGAAGCAGAGGGTGTGGTGGATGAGCTGATCGAGAACGTCGCTGATCAACTCATCCGCCGGTGCGTGGAGCAGGTCAAGCAGCAAGTCTGCATGGAGGAAGGACTACCGCCCGCCGTGCTGGAGGAGCTGCTGAAGGACTGCCACGCGTTATGACCACGCCCTCCGCTTCAGCAGCAAGGTCCCTGCGACCCTCTCTCTACCAAACGGTCCTTTTAAGGACCAACCACTGATCACAAAAGTTGAAAATCAATCTCAATATAATATACGCATCAGAAAAACCCCTAATACGCTATACACTGAAACCCTGTTGAGTAGGTAGATCGAGTTAGGCATTTTTTTTAGGAAGAGCAATCAGGTCATCGTGTGGAGATCATCAGGTGTCCTCTGTGTGTGTGTGTGTGTGTGTGTGTGTGTGTGTGTGTGTGTGTGTGTGTGTGTGTGTGTGTGTGTGTGTGTGTGTGTGTGTGTGTGTGTGTGTGTGTGGATGTGTGTGTGTGTGTGTGTGTGTGTGTGTGTGTGTGTGTGAATTTTATACAAATACAATTATTCATTCCTTTCAGCAAGAAAATTAGCTCAATGTAATCATATGATTTTAACTGCCCTACTTATCAGAGCCTTGACGCCATCTGACCGCCCCCCTTTTCAGGATCTAAATGGAAATTCACCGCCACCGCTTTTCAGAGTACTGCAGCGCCATTACCTAATTCTTTTGTATGTGAAAAAAAACCAAAAAAAAAACAGCACTGATAAGGGGTTTAATTAGACAGATATTGGTTTCTACACTATCAAAAAAAAAAACAACCCTCAGCGCTTTAATGCTAAAGGTGGCAATAGTGCTTTAATGCGCTACACCCTTTGTCGATATGCCAGTGTATGCATGCATGCAGCCCTGGTGAGGAACTCTGAGTGCCGCATTCATGACTTATGACGACAACGGGCACTGCACATTAAAGCGCTATGCGACTATTAAAGGGTTAGATCCAGTCTTGCTACAGGCATCCAGAATGCTATACCCAGAGTTGGCGGTCTGGTCCAGACTGCTGTACACAGATTGTAGACGGGATGGCAGGTTGCTGCCAGACTATCCCTCTGGTACGATATGCGGCTGGCGCGGCCGAGCCTGTCTTATATGATGCTGAGTCTAACTATGTATTAGATACCCTACGAGTAACTGAGAGTATGTCAAAATAATCACGGCAAACTGACTGGCGTCTTCATAGGATCATAGGGTGGTTATTATTACATAACTCAGTAACCTTTGGTTATGTGTTAGATAGAGTACACTTGGACACGGTTATTCCATATACCCGCTGCCCCACAGGGTCAAGACGAGGTGATTTAAATAATAAGACCCAGACGGGTAAAATAGCCAAAGTCAACAATGACCTGTTTTTTTGTTTTTTTTTGGGTTTTTTTTTTTTAGCCAATATGGACAAAGAGACACGGGGTGCTGTACACAGGTTGTGGACGGGCTGTTGGGTCACTGCCAGACTATCTCCCTGGTCCGATATGCAGCCGGCGTGGCCGAGCCTGTCTTATATGATGCTGAGTCTAACTATGTATTAGATACCCTACGAGTAACTGAGAGTATGTCAAAATAATCACGGCAAACTGACTGGCGCCTTCATAGGATCATAGGGTGGTTATTATTACATAACTCAGTAACCTTTGGTTATGTGTTAGATAGAGTACACTTGGACACGGTTATTCCATATACCCACTGCCCCACAGGGTCAAGACGAGGTGATTTAAATAATAAGACCCAGACGGGTAAAATAGCCAAAGTCAACAATGACCTGTTTTTTTTGTTTTTTTTTAGCCAATATGGACAAAGAGACAAGGGGTGCTGTACACAGGTTGTGGACGGGCTGGTGGGTCACTGCCAGACTATCTCCCTGGTCCGATATGCAGCCTGCGTGGCCGAGACTGTCTTATATGAGGCTGAGTCTAATTATGTATTAAATGTGCTACGAGTAACTGAGAGTGTGTCAAAATAATCACGGCAAACTGACTGGCGACCTCATAGGTCAGTTATTATTACATAACTATTATTACATAACTCAGTAACCTTCGGTTATGTGTTAGATAGCGTGCACTTGGACACGTTTATTCCATGTACCCGCTGCCCCACAGGGTCAACACGAGGTGTTTAAATAATAAGACCCAGACGGGTAAAATAGCCAAGTCAACAATGTCCTGTTTTTTTTTTTTTTTTAGCCAATATGGACAAAGAGAAACGGGGTGCTGTACACAGCTTGTGAACGGGGTGGCGGGTCGCTGCCAGACTATCCCCTGGTCCGATATGCGGTAAATTTTCTGCACCGTGTGACAACGACCGATCAGCTACCAACCTATTTTTGGTTATTTTTCTATTCAGTTTTTGATCAGCGCACTTTATTAGCGTGGTTTTTTTTTTAAATTTTTTTTAATCATAAATAATATGTAGACTTGGAAAAAAAAAGAGAACTGACATGTCGCTGTTTTGTCACTAAACCCAAAGACCCACCCACCCCGTAGGAAGGGGAGACGTTTGTGAACGTTCCCTTAGGTCTCTATTCTTTATTTATTGTGTGGCCCCTAAAGAGGGGCCAACCAACTGACACTGTCAGTTGGTTAGTAGATGCTACTCAACATGGGCGTAATTAATTACACCTAGTGTTGAGAAACAACATGCCTGAGCTCAAAAGGCCCCCGTTGAGTGGGGGCCCTTGTGGCACAACGAGTTGGTTCGTTTTTCAGATTGCCGACTCGGCGAGAGTTTCTGCCTATGTATCTTTTATAAAGCCTTAGATATGGTGTGGTATTTTTCATCTCGCTATAGTTTAGTTGGTATTCAAAGAAACTGCCTCATTTCTATCAGAAATACACAATATTGAATTGTTTTTTATATTTTAATATATTCAGAAGCACACTTTGTTGCCTATATAGCTCATTATGCGTTGAAATGTTCGCGAGCATCGTAGGAATGTACAAATCCCCTATTGTGGCGCCATCTGACGAAAGAGCAAGGAACTATACGTGACCTGAACCCCGCCCTCAGCGCGTTCGTTATTCGCATCTTTGACAGCGACTAAGAGACGCTCAAACTGTCTCTTATTTAGTTTGAACTTATCACAAATTTGTCTTTGATAGGTCGTAGATCGACTTCTGACTTTTTAGTTAGAATAAAAAACAAGTGACGCCGCCACAGACCCGCGCATTAACGCGCTCCGCCGTCTTCAGAGGGCCGAGTCTATAGTACAGTAGATTCTACTGTGTACTTACACTAACAGTGCTACATATACATACCTGAGTCATAAGTGGGTTTTTTTTAGTTGTTTTTTAGGGGAAAAAAGTGATCTACTCACCCAAACCGCTATTAGTAGGTAACCTGTATGACCCATGCCGCAAACATCTGCCTCGTGACTGATAGTGTACCGGTGGTGAAGTGCTGTTGCAAGAACAATTGAGGCTCTTTATATAGCTGAGAGAGCGAATGGCCTAATCTTGTTTTCACCTTGAGCCCCACCCTATTCCAGAGAGGGTATCAAAAATCGCATGTACACGTATATGGGCTTATAGCTGGTGAATAGATAAGGCGGGGCACCTGTGTATACTAAGACTCCAGGGGGCGTTTTAACGACAGGTGTGACGCGCCAGCCCGTGGAGGGAGCTTTTTTGTTTTTCACTTAGAGAGCGTATACAAAGCCTACAGGGGGTGATTAACGCCAGGTGTGACGCGCCAGCTAGTGGCCGGATCACCTCATCTTCTAAGCTTTTGTTTTCACCTAGAGAGGGGATCGAGAGTGTATACAAAAAACTACAGGGGTGTTTAACGCGGCCAGCTGCCTACATGCTATAGTCTAAGCCTGTTTTCAGCTAGAGAGGGATCTACATCACCTAAGCTCTTTCCACCCTTAAATCGATCTGATAATTACCATAAAGAAGAGTAATGCGCGTTACATGTCTATGGGCTTATAGCTGAGTAAGAGCTTAAGATGCTAGTCAACTGTGTATGCAAAAAAAACAAACTACAGGGGGTGTCTAAAGTCGATTGTCATGCGTCAGCGGGCGGACAGAAGTCTGCCACTCTAGCTGTGACTACAAGCGCGTGCGTGTGGTAGACAGCTTAAATCAAACACGAGTTAAGCTCCTTATAGCTTCCTACTGTCTGCGGATTCGAGTCTTTTGTTTTTTTCATGTATTTCCTCGGAGGGTCGAACAGGATTAAAGATGTAACGAACCCGCGCCTACACAGGTAGACAGCCGGTCGCCTTCCTAGTGAGAGTTTTCCTCCTGAGTTAAGAAGCTTATCTCGGAGCCTAGTACATAAGCGAGAGTGAAACATGAGTCCCACACACTTCTTCAACCACCTTCAGCATGGCGTCATCAGGAATCACTCTACGTTCTACCGAATGTGAGCAATCCCAACACTACTACAGAGCCGCGACAACACCACATGAGGAGACGTCCATGTTTACTGATGAGTCAACAAGTAGCAAGGTGGAGGTTGGTTTTTATCAAGATTCGTACGGGTGGCTGGAAAGTGTGAGGGCTACTTCTGCAGCTAATGCTGCTGCTCGTGCAAAACGTGAAGCTCGTAAGGTGGAAGTTGGTTTTTATCAAGATTCGTACGGGTGGCTGGAAAGTGTGAGGGCTACTTCTGCAGCTAATGCTGCTGCTCGTGCAAAACGTGAAGCTCGTATCGCTGTTCGTGCTACACATGCAGCATACGAAGTTGCCAATGCTGCTAACAACGTTGCTGTTACTCTCGCCGCTGCTGCTCGTGCTGCTAATCTTTTTGCTACTGTTTCCGCTCTTGCTAACGATGCTGCTGCTACTGATGCTGCAACGTCTGCTAAAAGTGCCGCTGTTGCGGCTGCTGCTAGGGCTAATGCTATTAATGCTTGTACAGCTGCTAAACAAATAGTCTGTTTTGCTTCTGCTAGTCGCAGTGTCGCTGTTACGGCTATAGCTGATGCCCATGATGCTAAGTTACGGGCTTTTGCTTTTGCTGAAGCTGCTGTTGATGCTCAAACTGTTGCTGCTGCTGCTGCTACTGCTGCTGATGAGGCTGCTGCTGCCGCTGCTGCTGCTGCTGAAGATGCTGCTGCTGCTGCGGCTGATGCTCTAGACACCTATGACGCTGCTGCTCTAGACACCTATGACGCTGCTGCTGCTGAAGATACTGCTGCCGCTGCTGCTACTGCTGCTGCTGCTGCTGAAGATGCTGCTGCCGCTGCTCTAGACACCTATGACGCGGCTGCTGCTGCTTTTGCTGAAGATACTGTTGATGCTGCTGCTGCTACTGCTGCTGCCGCTGCTGCTACTGCTGCTGCCACTGCTCTAGACACCTATGACGCGGCTGCTGCTGCTTTTGCTGAAGATACTGTTGATGCTGCTGCTGCTACTGCTGCTGCCGCTGCTGCTACTGCTGCTGCCACTGCTCTAGACACCTATGACGCTCCTGCTACTCCTGCTCTAGACACCTATGATGCCACTGCTCTAGACACCTATGACGCTCCTGCTACTCCTGCTCTAGACACCTATGATGCTGCTGCTGCTGCTGCTGCCACTGCTCTAGACACCTATGACACTCCTGCTACTCCTGCTCTAGACACCTATGATGCTGCTGCTGCTGCTGCTGCTGCTGAAGATGCTGCTGCTGCTGCTGCACTAGTCATCTATGAC
Source organism: Harmothoe impar (assembly GCA_947462335.1). Lineage (NCBI taxonomy): Eukaryota > Metazoa > Annelida > Polychaeta > Phyllodocida > Polynoidae > Harmothoe > Harmothoe impar. The sequence goes on from CANHQG010000179.1 coordinate 70,533, forward strand.
GTGGCTACTGCTCTAGACACTTATGACGCGGCTGCTGCTGCTGCTGCTGCTGAAGATGCTGCTGCTGCTGCTGCTCTAGACACCTATGACTGAAAACATAATAGGCGTTATTTACAAACACTGCTGTTACCTATGCCTAAACTTAGTAGGTCTTATTTACAAACAAGAGAGCCACGTGGTGTTGTTTACAAACAAAGATAGTCACGTGATGTTGTTGTGGTCTATCATGTCAATGAAGGGGTCGCGTGATCAAGGGGGCGCGGTCTATTATGCAAATGAGGGGGTCGCGTGACCAAATGGCGACCTCTGATTGACTGGTGATCAAGAGGGCGTGGCTTATTATGCAAATGAAAGGGTCACGTGATCAAGGGGGTGTGGCCTATTATGCAAATGAGGGGTCACGTGACCAAATGGAAGCCTCTGATTGGCTGGTGATCAAGGGGGCGTGGCCTATTACGTAATTATGCAAATGAGGGGGCGTGGCCTATTACGTAATTATGCAAATGAGGGGGTCACGTGACCAAATGGAGGCCTCTGATTGGCTGCATGTCGATTGAGTAATAAACAGTACTTAACTATAGTCCCGTTCCGATACATACTATACTACTGTCGGCCTGATACGCTGAGATACACTGATGCGCTTCTTTCCAGTGCTCCCAGTGCTGCATTGGGGCATTATGATTAAAAGGGGACATAAAGCCATGAGACGTCATGGCATTAATAGAGGGTTAGCATCTCGCAGTAAATTCTATTAGAGGTAGATAGGGATCTCTGTGTGTCTCCCCTCCTCACATCCTACTGTACATCATAGCGGGAGACTCTTTATGATTATTGTCTCATGGACACTGAGCGGTAATAGGGGAGGTTACCACAGGAAGGGGGTGTGGTGGTTTCCCTTATACCGCCTTTATTAATTGTGTAATACGTCACCAGGGGAAGGGCTACAGGTAGATCATGGGCTGGTGTGTGTAGGAGGGGGGGTATTCAGACAAATATAACAGAAAGCCTTTAGACCATTTTGCCTTCTGAAATAAATCATGACAAAAAGCAGGAAAACACCTTTACACGATGAACCTTTCACAGTCCGCAGAACACAGAATAGTCAGAGCGCTTTCCCTGAAATAAATCAAGCCTGGTGAACACAGCCCGAACACAGCGCCACAAAGCGGACTGTAAATCAATTAGTGGTCCCCATACAGTGGTCCCCTTACAGGGCCTTACAGCCCCTTAATGTGGAGTCCATGGTGCTTTAATGTAATATGTACGTGGGCGTCATGAGGCATGAGTGCAGCACTGGTGAGTCTACACATCAACGCTGAATTCATGCATCATACCGACGGTTTGGGAGTGTATCAACGCTGTAGGGTCGGCATGATGCAACCCTGGCGAGTTGCTGGCCTGGGCTGCATTTATGTACCATGACGACAAAGGCCATAGTGCATTAAAGCACTATGCGGCCCTTAGAGGGCTACACAGCCACAGGGAGAGCAGGAAACTGCCCCCCCCCCCTCTACACCCCCCCCCCCCCCCATCAAACCTCTCACTCCCTCCTCGCAGCCTGCAGGGCCCTACCAGGCCTCCTCCCTCCTCTCCTCACCTTTACCCCCTTTACCTTATTTCCTTTGGGTATTTTCTCCTTATTTTCTTGACTTTATTTTATTTTGTCTTATTTTTGTAGATAAATTAGCGGTGTTGGTGGCTCCGCCTGGTGGGGCCCGGGGGTGGCGGCACCTGGTGTTACATACGTCATGTAGACAAAGGCCGCCGGGGGGCGCCACTTGGTCCACTTTGTACCTCTCGGTCACCGCCTGTACAGTATAGAGTTACACATGATATAGGATCCTATAGGGTGTAGAGGGGTAATACATGGGGGCAGCCATAGTGGGGGGACATGGAGTTACACATGATATAAGATCCTATAGGGAGGGCCCAAGACGGGGGGTAGCTGTGTCACTTATCGATGATAAGAAATGACAATGTTCCTTGTCCATCCTAAGAAATTGGTCTTGTCCCTTGTCAATTTGAAGAAGTAGGTTTGTCTCTTGTCGTCAATCCCCAGCATTACCTTGTCCCTTGTCCATAAGGGTCAAAACAGTCTCTTGTCGATTTTACCCGTCTGGAGCCCTATAGGGAGTAGGGGGTGAGACATAGGGCATGCTGTTGGGGGGGAGGGATCAGTTGGCAATCAGGTTTTCAGCTAGATTACAGTGTTTTTCTTTCTTTCCCACATGCAATGATTTGATTTTATTGTTTGAATTTCAGATCAAACAATTAAATTCCACAAAATGTATCTACTCTATCTTCAATCACTAACCGTCAAAAGGAAGTGTGTCAGTATTGAATATGAGGGCTCTACACTCTAAGGTCGGAGGTGTACCTTGTGATTTATTGTCTGAATTTCAGATCAAATTATTAAATTCCACCAAATGTTTCTACTCTAGATAGACCTGTCTAACCCTCAAAGGGAAGTGTGTCTGTATTGAATATGAGGGCACACTTCTGGTCAGCTAGATACCTTGAACTCCCCACCCTCTCTATAATTATGTCCTATTGGTTTCCTGTCCATACTGTAGCCTGTAGGCTTCAACTCGTGTACAGGAAACAGGCAGGGTCTACACGCTTTGTGTCTGCCTGATTGGACAGCCTTATCTTACAGATGGTATGAAGGCTGTCAGACGGCTGCATCTAAATTGATTCTTAATGGGTGTCTTTTTATATTCAGAGCAATAGATAAAAGGAAATCAGGACTAGTGTATTTGAATTAAAATCTTGTTTCTGACATGTTTGTCTGTTTGTCTCTCTGTGACTGTCTGTCTGTCTCCTCCTCCCAAGGTAGCAAGGGTATATTGGGCCAATCGGCAATGTTCGACTCCATCACAATCGTTGGCCCATTGTGAGTAGTGCATACATTGGTTCAACAAACAAATTATGATGATAGCCCATCATTAGCAAGTATTCATTTGAAATATGGAAACATTGGAATTCTGATAATGGGCCATTACTGGGTTGACTGCTGGCCGTCAAGGGTTTCAGGGCCATCATAGTATTTCTGATGTTGGACCAACATCAATTCTAACTATATTGGTCCCAATAGTGGCTCCACCAGAGGGATTCAATGTAGCCTGAAGAGTTTCTGACAGGTTGGCTTCTACTTGGACATCATATTGGGTTATAAATGTGATCCCTAGTGTGCTCTACATGTTTAAAGGTCCCAGGAAATTTGTAGATTAAATTCACAATCGAGAAGTGCCATTTACTGCATGAAACCACTGGGAATTTATCAAAAGTAACTTGAAGACACCTCATGTGCGGGTAATGAAGTTAGATAAGCCCTAAATGGTATGAATTCAGTTTGTATGATTTCTATCCATTATGGGATCGATATTAAGATGGATTGAAATGGGCTTTTCTAAATTGATGATACCTGACAGTCATGTCTTAAGCATATTTGCACATTACAAATAAAAATATTATTGTCCAATATTAGTGATTGTTGCAGTTGTCCAATATTGAAAAACATATATCGGGGAGAAATATTTATTACAAGATTGCCCCATGTTTAATTTCTAATCTTGGTATGATGTTAAAACATTGAAATGTTGGCCCAGCATTGGCCCATTTATAAGACGCATATTAGCCCAATCAGGGACCAATGGACCTATGTTACATGGGGATCTCTTCATGTCTCATCTGTCTTCCCATTTGCCTCTGCCTCTCTCTCTCTCTCTCTCTCTCTCTCTCTCTCTCTCTCTCTCTCTCTCTCTCTCTCTCTCTCTCTCTCTCTCTCTCTCTCTCTCTCCCTCTCTCTCTCTCTATGCCTGTTCTCAATTCTCCCTTACCACATAATACTGTGGCTGTCACTCAGCGTTCCCATACCCCTCATCATATCGGACCTGACTAAGGCCTCTGTCTAAAGTCCCTTATGTTGAATAAGGAACCCCCCCCCCCCCCGACCACCACTTCCCCCTCCTCCCACGTCCCCCTATCCATGACAGAAGCACCTTTACCTTTTTACTTTCCACAATCCTATTTCACAAAGATAACCGCGTGCTGTGGAGGTGCAGCTGACCGAGAGAGATCACATGTCGCTGCTGCTATGGAGCCTCTAATCGTGCCGCAGTCAGGGGAGTGGTATCTCAACCCTCTCAGGGCAGCAGAGTGCTTTAATACACCATGCCTTTCATTATCATGATGCATCAATGCAGCCCTGGTGAGTTACTCAACTCGCTGGTGCTGCATGAATGCATCAGGCCTATCCTATGGGGTTGATTGTGATACACTCGCGAAGGGTCAGCATGATGCATTGATGCAGCACTGGCGAGTTACTCACTGCATCATGCCGACACCTGAGCATGACTGTGTAGTAAGCCTCTAGGTGGGTAGTCATGGACACTGGGGGCTGTGTACCTGGTGTGTAGGCTGTGGTGTGTGTGTGGGGGGGGGGGGGGTAGAAGGTAGAGATGGGGGGGGGGGGGGGGTGAAGGGGCACAGTGGGCCGTGTGATGCACAGGTATGGGCGGCCTGCGGAAGGTTGATAACCCTGTAAGGGCCGCACGGTGCTTTAATGTGGTATACACCTTGTCATGACGCATAAATGCAGCCCTGGCGATCCTACTCTCTGCATGACTTTGGGACTGTGGTGTGTATCATGGCAATCTGTTGGGAGGGTATCAACCATGTAGGGTCTTCATGATGCAGAAATGCAGCACTGGTGAGTTACTCACTGGACTGCATTCATGCATCATGTCGACCAAGGGTATAGCACATTAAAGCACTAAGCGGCCCGTGATGGTTAGGGACGCGGGATGAGGGGGGGGGGTGTATGGGGGGGGGGGGGGGGGGGGTGAGGGAGTTTTGTGGACAATTATAAGTATGTCTGTGAGTGTGAAAAGGGAGTCAGTGAGGGTGGACCCTTATCGTTACCGTGTCTGTACTACCAGACAGGACACCATTAAATTACAACACCTCAGTTACCTGGGGGATGGGTGTGGTAGGGGGGGGGGGGGGAGGGGGAGGGGTCCACACGAGCAGAAAGATGGACATCAAGTGTAGATTTCAGATAATAAAGCTCGAGTTTTCAGGAAGAGTAGACAGTGCGATTTAACACATGTCACACCTTCATGATACAAAGTGAGTTTGGGTATAGTGTATTGGGTTTATATGTTTACATTTTATAGTGGGAATATGAAGAGAGTGAATATTTTTCTAATATTAAAAGACATATTTAGGAGAAAAATAAGATCTATAGATAACTATGACTATTTTTTTTTAGATTTACAATTCTATAATTCTATACAAAAATATACAGTGCGAGGTCCATAAGGTACAGGGTGGTCTGTGAAAGTCTGCAGATCCAGGTTTGTATAACCCCCCCCCCCCCCTTTCCCTCCCTACAAACATATAGAACCAGGTATCATGACGACAAAGTGGCTTCGTTTTCTGGTGGTTGGAGGCTGGTGTACCTATAAGGACCTTCACTACACCTACATCATGGGACCCTCCCCTCATAGGTCTGAGGCCAATAGAGGCATCTATGTTTACTGTCACCGTACAGGACAGATCCTAACCCTTTTACCAATATATATGCATGCATATTTCTCATATTATGATTTTACATATAGATCCATTTCTGGACAGATGATATGCCTTTGAAATGGCAACTTGCGTATCATCATCTCACCGTAGACATTTTACACAATCATATTTCTAACTTTATCATTTACTGACATTACATGAAACACACCTGTCCCTACCTGAGTTGTGTCCAGGTAGGTTCCCACCCCCTGCCGTAACCACAACAACACCTGGCTGGTGGGTGAAGGGGAGGTAGGTGAGGTGGGTGAGGTACAGGGGAGGAACCTCCTACAGGTATTTACTCATAATTATATTTGGTAAAACCAGGATCTAGCTACTCTGAAAGTGAGCTGTGTTCACGAGATGTGGGAAAACTCACAGGGCATGGGAACATGTTGAGTGGTGGATAGTGAGGCGTTCAGTGAGCTAACCACATCTGTAGTCGTATATTAGCATGGTTACTAACTGCTGAGTACACTTTTAAAAGAAACTTTTCAATCTTTTCTCATTTGATATTGCAAAGATGTCTGGGGGCTTTCCAAAATTCTCCTGAAATGAATATGAATGTGATTCTCAAAACAAAAAAATAATAAATACATATACTTCTTTTGAGACATCCCAAATGTGGTCGCCTACCTTAAGTAATGCTGGATGATGAGCGTCTTCTGAGCGTCTTCTAAGTTCTGTAATGATGGAAGGCTCCCCCCCCCCCCCCCCTGTGGGTGTAGGAAGATGTGCCTGTCAGTAACGTGCTGTAAAACTGTATAGGGAATATGTACATCCCTGAGATTCTCTGTACATGTACGTCCACTGCTCTCTATACATACAATACTAACTGCTGTGCTGTACATGTAACTATATACATAGACGCAATGACAGCCAGACTGACTCATACTGTGTGACTTATGTCACATTATATCTTTTATAAACTCTATGTATGATCATCGTCTATAGCCCACCATATTGTACCTCGGACATGGCAGACTAAAACTCCAGTTGCTG